>PVKS010009284.1:0-64612 GCA_004027875.1 Aplodontia rufa
CAATCGACCCTTAGATCTCTGGGTTAAGCTGACTTTACTCATCATGATCTCTTCCATAGCCATTCATTTACCCTCGAAGGCTGCAATATCATTGTTTCTAATTGCTGTGTAATATTCCATGGTATAAATGTACCACAGTTTTTGGATCCATTCTTCCTGTGAGGGACACCGGGGTTGTTTCCATAGCCTAGCAATAGTAAATTCTGCTGCTATGAACATAGATATTGCTGTGTCACTGTAATGTGCTGATTCTAAGTCCCCTGGAAAGATGCCCAGGAGTGGAATAGCAGGGTCGTATGGTGGTGTCTGCTTGCTTCTTGTCATTCCCTCGCAACCTGTGCCTGGAGCTCTTTTCGTAACACTGCCACCTTCATACCAGAGGCTCTTCCTCCCAAGTGTTGATGAGGAGTGGAACACAGCTTTACAAGACAATGATGACGTGTGCCAACGCTCTGAGCAGCTGTCACAGAACCACTGCTTTACACACTGTCAACTGGAGGTAGGAATGGCCTTGATCTGTTTTCAGACAGAATATGGGATACTCCAAGTCCTGAAGGGGGGCAAATATAGGAAGGGTTACAAGTGGCTGGGAAGACATTCCAATGTGCCTAAATGGGAGACAGGTCGGGATTTGTCCACATCATACCACGTGTCTTGAAATAGGTCCGAGAAACCTAGTGAGATTATGCTTAGCACAGAAGCTGGGGCCTGGGGCAAAGCGCATCAAAGACACTGTCAATCAATCCCTGTCATTATGTGTTACAACCTTTCTTTTCCCCAGTGCTGCCCCTCTTCCTCCCACACTGACTCTGGCCCTTTTCCTCACATGGAACTTGGAATGAATTTGGTCTCCCATTCCCCACCCACCCAGCCCAAAGCACAGTCCTGTTCCCACCCACACAAGACTGAGAATGGAAGAGCTCTACTCTGTCCAGTGTAAATACATTTCTAGTTCAAACCCCAGAGGAGCAGACCTTGTGAACACTCTGGAGCCTTGGCCCATGCGTGGCCATCTCTGATGGCCAAACAGAAGAGTCAGTGCAGAACACACCTCAGAACCCTCAGAAGGTCCTGCGCTGGTTCGCCCCGTGATGCGTGCACACAGCTCAGCACCACTGAAAAATACATGGCACCGAGCATTGGACCTATGACTATGGATCATATTTTATGAATTCAGAAAATGATGGGAGGGCTAGAGTGGTGGCTCAGCGGTTATGACACCTGCCTGGCATGCATGAGGACTCAAGTTCAAACCCCAGCACCACATACACAACTACGTGTTGGACCAACAAAAACCAGATGAGAAAACTAAATAAAGTTGATTCTCTCTTTCTCTCTCTCACTGTCCCTCTCTCTTAAAAAAACAAAAAAACAAAGAAAATGATGGGAACTAAAACTAGGCTTATTTTAATTAAATTGCATTAATTACCAAAATGATTTTGATCACTAATTCAAGTAGAAAAGATGATAAGATGATCTTTTGGTACATGCCCAGTTGCATTTCTTTATAAACGTATTTGCAAGAAACAATGTATTAGCATACCTATGAAGGAAGATTACAGTTACCAAATATTGGTATATATATCTAAATATTGTAACACCACACTTTTTGAACCAAGATATTAAGTTAAATTTCAAAATTAAGAGTAAAGAACTTTCATTTGGGTTTATTTTACCCTGGTATTAAACCAGGTTGTAAAGATAAGTTATAGGAAACTTATGCTACAACTCACTGTTACTAGAGGGCAGACCCCACTTCAGCGCTCACTAACCCCGCAAGGACAGTGGCACACTAACCCAGTCTTTACAGATGAGGCCAGAGATAGCTGAGCAGGGAAAGCCTGGGTCTAGACGGCGTGCTCTTCATGCTCATCCACATTCACAGCTTTCCACAAAACACCTTGTAAACCTAAAGGAAACAACAACTCCACATTCTACACCTCAGTAAAATTTACCATTTTGAAGAACTGTGCTAAAAACAAATATATCTCTCTCTTTATTCTTTATTTCTAAAAATACATGTAAAAACCCAGGACCATTTTTATTCCATCCTCCACCATCTGAATACTCCCTGCTCTGGAGAAAATCTCCCATTGCTAACACTGAACCTGAGCTACAGAGATGAGTGTGATTTTCAAAATTAAGGAACACTGTTCAAATAAGGAAGGAAAACACTCAAGAAACAAGGGTCTTCTTTTCATGCAAATGTCCCATTTATGAAAGAGGGAAGTTGCCAATGATAAAACACTGCTTCTAACGTGGCCTCTTACAAGGCACCTGTGTGCACCGTGGCCTCCACCAAGAGACCTGACCTCACAGATTCACACAGTCACAGCAACTCAAGCCAGTCTCAGTATTTGTTCCTCCTTTGCCAAGACATCTTTACATGACTATCTGGAAACATTTCAACCCAGTAAGAAGCTTATCTACAGCCCTGCCTATCAACGTGGAAATGGCTGTTGAATATTGCAGGCTAATGTTCTCTGTAGTTACAAGCAATTCCTTTTGCAAACGTGGAAAATCCTAAGTGAAACATGTTCGACAGAGTGATAGCTCACTAATTTAATTTGTGAGTTTGGCTCTGTGTTATCCCAAGTCAAGTAACATTAAATAAGAAATTCACCAGAACTTAAAACATTTTCAAAATAAGACATTCACCAGAAGTTTAAAGAGTTTTCAAGTTAAACTACCCTTACAGAAACAAACTTCTCTACAATCCTGAACTTTACCTTTTATTCCTACAATGCTTCCATTTGTTCTTACTAATTACTGTAATTTACTATTTTATATTGCAGAGTTTACCATTTTAAACACCTCCAGTCCTGGCAAAGGGCTCACAGAAGCTCAGGACAGAGCTACGTGTGGAGATGACGACAGAGGCCAGCTTTTACTCCCCTCTCTAGCAGTCGACTACTAAAGTGAACATGGGTAATGGATGGAAAGACCAGGAAGAAAGAGGCAGCAACAAAAATGAACAAGAAAATGGGAGAATCCTACCAATTTTAAATCATTGTTGAAAAACACCAGGATATCGGCATGAGTTATTTCATCATGAAGTACATAAACTGGATCTTTCTCTTTTAATATTTTAAAACACTTATAGTGTAATTGAAAGAGTAAAGAAATATAAGCACTACTAAAATAAAAAATATAAAATATTTACAATGGTTCATATTTTGAAAGAGAAGTCCCTTTGTAATTTTAAAGTAAATTGGAATAAACTACCAAGAACAAGATGTTTTCCTTAATCAAGAAACTGAATTATTTTCAAAATTAAGCATGACTGATACATAGCAGAAAAAAAATTACTTAGCACTTTCATTCAATGACTAAAATCTGTATTAGGACTTTAAAATAATTTTAACCTATATTAGAAAAAATGATGGGTTTTATAAAGCTATATTCAATATTTAGAGTAATATGAAATAAAGTGTTTATATGGAAGCTGCTGAAGTTTGGTTGCCCACTCTGATGTTGGGCATGAAGGAATCTGCTGTCAAATAGAGACCAACACAGGCAATTAAAGATCGTTTCCCTGGATAATTTTCATGTTGGGTAAACTCATGGTCAATTCTTCATAAATGAACATGGTGACGGCCTTAAGACCAAGTAAGGATGCTATTAAAGGACAGGGAACCACCTCTCTTCAGTGGGTTTCTGTCCCCATTTGGTCATGTTTGCCTATGCTGTTACTTTTGCATTCCAGTAATAATTCATTTGTTCAGATGTCAATTTGGCCAAGAGTATAGAAGGAAAAATCAGGGTTTACTCACCACAAGGAGTCCCTGTGCCATCACCTTCCATTCTATAAAGGAAGTGAAAGTGCTCCTCCCTTCGGTCTGATTTACGAAAGAGAAAGAAAGAGAGAAGGTTGTAATGTTGCTACACTACTTAGAGCGTCCTGATGAGGAATCAGGACAACAAAACCTGAGGTTGGGAGGTCTCTAGCATAACCAACACTGCTCTCCACCACAAGCCTTGCTGATCAGCCCTGGCCAGAGGACAGCACGGACTTGCCTCCCCAGAGACACAGAGCGCTCCCTACCTGTGGCTGCACCTGTCACTTAGGCCAGAACCAAGGCTTAATTTTGACTGAAAAGAGAAAACCTATTTATAATGCACATGTGAAGTTAATTTGGGGCAGAACTGTCCTGAAGGAGGTAAGGCACATGGAGGAAACCCAACTGGTTAAGAAACTCTCAAGCATCTGAAATTCAGTTGTTCTGGGAGAGAAGAGCTTTTCTATGGGGTCAACTCTCAAAAGAAAAGACATTCTTGCTTCTTAAAACAAGGGGGGAGTCAATGAAGCCTCAAACAAGAGTCTATGCATAAAAACGGGGTGAGGGATCGGCATATTTGCACGTACATATTTCATGTGTTCTAACAGTAAAAGAAAAACACTCCAGCACTTACCACTCAATCCACTCAACTTGCTCGTCACTGTCAAGGGTGTGACAACTGTGAGCTCTTGGCACAAAATCTCATCATTTTTGTCTCTAATCTCCTTCAACTTTTAACTCAAATGTGACCGACAATATTAGAGCACAAAGTGACATCACACATTTCAGGAGGAAATATGCCTCACAAAAACGCTAGGTGAATCACAGGCGCTTCGCAATTGGCTTTTCATTCTAGAGGTGAATTTGGAAAAACGATGTCTGAAATCTCCTTAGCACAGTACAGAGCAGTCTGTTTTTCTGAGAAACAAAATCCTATCATTCTTCCTAGAAACAGACACCTCATATAATGAATTACATACAACTCATCACAATTTGTTTCCATACCCTTAATCATTTAAAAAAGTCATCTTAATTCAAAAAGTTTATGAAATATTTTTCTAAAACGATACTACCCTATATAGAAAAAGAAGAAATGTGTAAATGAATTTGCTTTTAAAGAATGTGGATATAGTATTCTTCTGTTCTTAATGTCTACTAGTAGAAAACATTTTCAGGCAAAGATTTTGAGATCTCTAGTTCATTAGAAACAAGATTCAACTATATTTTTGAGATCACAAAGGAGAGAGAAGGACACTTTATAGAAATTGTCCTTTGTAAACAACACATGAAGCTACAGAGTCATGGTAATTACCGTGTCATCTCAAAACGAACAAAACTTTAACCGGGTTAGAAGCTGACAGAACGCACTGCTGGCTGAGCAATAGGAGGAGGGCTGATTTTGAGGGGCTGCAGAATCAACCGGGTCCTCGTCCTCGCCCTCTGAGAAAGGCAGAGTCTTTGCTCACTTGATTGTTAACTCTGACAATAAACCAAAGCCAAAGCCCAAGCCCAAGCCCCAAATCATGGCAAATGTCCAGAAGATGCATAACCAGATTCAAAGATAAAATTCAGAAGCAGAAAATCTGGGGTCTACCTGCTTAAAAAATTCTTGCCCAAATTCCAGCCAGACAGAACTCTACCATTAGAGGCAGCAAAAACACTCACCTCAGCTATGCAAAGAGGCATGAGACAGAGCCACTGCCAGGGTGCTCCTGAAACACAGGGCAGGTGCAAGACCGGCTTCCCGCCACCACTCAACTGACCTGACAAATACACTCCCCTGCTATTTTGAAATAACTTTAAAGAACAAAGAGACTAGGAAGACAGCTTTTATGGAAAGAAGACTGAAATGTAAGAGAGTGAGAAAAAGAAAACATTATTTGGAAAAAAGTATACAAGCAACTTCTCTGCTGGTTTAATTTCTTCTTATCTCTTTGGGGAAAAAAGTCAGACTGAAGGAAAGAGCACTTTTTGCTTGCTGAAAAAGATGGAACATAGCACAGCTATAGGCAAGACAAATCAAATAATCTTTAACAGAAGTAGAACACACTGGAAGGAAAGTTATAAGAAGGAAGAATTTGGCTATTTCTAAATAATCATTTTGTAAACATAAAATACATTTTATAATATTAAAATATTAAAAAGTCTTAGACTTAATATTATTTTCACATACATTTTGTGTTTTTAAAAGTAATGCTCATTAACTCACATTCCCCTGACCAAATGCCCATGTATAACAGATGTTGAAACTGGGCATGTGGGCTGGAGCGGTGGTTCAGCAGTACAGCGCTTGTCCTGCAAGTGCAAGTACTCGAGTTCAATCCCCAGCACCACGTACACAACGAAGTCTCAGAGCAACAAAAGCCATGTGAAAAACTAAATAAAAATAGATTCTCTCTGTCTCTCTCACTGTCCCCTCTCTCTTTAAAAACAACAACAAAAAAAACCAACAACAAAAAAACTGGACATGAATAATTCACACATAAATATTTGATTACTAAGAAAATGAAGTCTAAATCAGATATTGATCATTATTATCTCTTAACAAATCTGACCTTTCATCCACATATTTAGCTACATAATAACACTAACTGTGTAAATAAAAATTTATTTCTCATGCTGGGGAAAAATGCTCAAAGAGACATTGCTTTCTAAATTGCTCAAAGAATATAAAATTGAAACCCACACTGCTGTGAGCACTCAATTTTAATATAGCTTCCTAAAGGCACTGAGTCATTTGGGCAATATTTTTATATTCTGTGTTATCTGGCCTTCACACAGAGTATTCAAGACTGCTGAAATTCTGTTTCAAAATTTAACTGAATTTCATACTTCATGTTTACCATATAGATATTTATTAGTGACAGCAGGAAATGTAATTTTTTTAGTTAATCCAAATTGCACAGTAGAATCTCAAATATAGTGTGTAACAGGCTGCCCTCTAGTGTCCTTCTAGCTGTTAAACCTTGGAAACAAAAAAACACTTTCCAAAATGTGATTCAAACTAATTTAGATTGAAAAATGATATGAAAAAGCAATCATCTTTTTGTGCTAAAATAAAGTCTTAAAATATAAAAATTTTGGATCTAGGAAGCATCAGTCACTCAAGCAAATGGGAGTAGAGGACCTAAAATTCCCCAGTCTCCTGCAACGCCTCTTTTAGTATTCAGAACAAACAACTTTCCTAGTGCTACTTAGGTGACCTGCTTCCCTAAGTGACAGGGACACACAGAAATGAGCTCGAGGGCAGCACAGGATGAGATGAACATGATGGGGGTCTTCAGACAAAGGCTCCAAAGAGACCCTTGGGAACAGTGGCAAATCAGTTGCTCAGTGTCCATCATCTGTGTGCTAAAGTCTCCAAGAAAGGAACCAGCTCTAGAAAGAGGAATCTGTATGCTTCATCTTATCATGACTTAGCATGTCTAGAACATGCCATGCCTTGGAAAGCCATTCACACAAAGATGGCTAGGACAGAGCCTGACCTTGCCCATGGAAGGACAGAGAAGTCATCTAGTTCACAGCCCAGATGTGAGAACCCCAATGTATTAGTTATTTTACGTCAGGTAGTTCAATTGGACTTTACCCACATTTCCATGTATCCATCCTCTTTACACAGCCACAGGTGAAGATTTATGTTTAGCAATGCTTTACTGACAAGGCGAGTACAATGCTGTGACTTTACTGAGCTCCCAACAGAAGTGAAGACAACAATAAGTGGAGGTGAAGTTTTGATAGTATGAAAGCACCATGCTACAAATGTCTTGAAAAAGGTGTATCATAAGCACAAGGCCTTCTCGAGAATTCTCCTCAAGGTATGAAGGATCTATCTGAAATTTCTTAAAGCTAACAGTTAAGGTCCTAAGATGAAGTTCCTATCTGATAAACTTATGAGGAATAAAATACAAAAGGTGAGTATGTAAAGTACCACACGGAATACACACACAAGCTAAACTCTTATAAATGTCTTTAGTTTATGCAATCCTGCAAAGAATAATTTTTTTCTTCTTGTCACAATATGATCACCATGATCATTAGGTTATTCTTATTTGCAATGAAAGGATTTCCTCACATCAAAACTGATTTAAGTCTTGTTTTTAAAGGAACTGTATGTGTTACTAATGTTGACTGTATGCTCATTTTCTACTTCAAAGATTTTAGTATGTTAGTTTCTTTTAGAAAAATACAGAATTCTGTATATAGACAAATACTTTCATAACTCAATTTCCAGGGTTAATCTATTTTATTGTGTTTTATATACCATGGAACAGTCACTTCACTTAAATGAAGTTTCACAAATTATTGTGCATTTCAGCATGTAAATCTTTTTCATTATAAAATGTATCTAGAAAAGTTATGCATGTTAGAAGTGTAATTCTGCTAAAAAAATCAAATAATTTCAATACAGAGTAAGCACACAGTGGAAGCATGCTGATGTAAGTACAGAAAGAAAGAAGACTGTTAAGTTCAAACTTCCTTCTAACCTTACGACCAACAAAGCACTAAGCTTCACACAGAATCAACACTTTCACCCTACTCTGATTTGGTAAAGAAAGGCAGAGAAAATGATATTTGTTCTGTTTCCTATGCACCAGGCATGTGCTGGGAGGTCTTACCTCTCCCAAACTTTGTGGTAAAGTCACTGAGCTTTCAATAGCTTTTTTAGCAAGGAGGACACAGGCTGAGAAATTAATTAGGTGGTTGCCACAACTAACCTGCTGATTGATGTTGGGTCCAGCTGGCTGACTCTTCCCATGAGAACAGTGGCCCTCACCTGTCAAAAACTGGGGGAGGGAGGGTGTCTCAGCTGCAATCCATAACTAAGGCTCTACAAGACACTAACAGTGATTCTGAAATGGACTCGAGGATGAAACCTGTGGTAAGAACTCCTCAGAAGACACTGGTATCACTCACTTCCTACCTCCCAACCCAGAACCTGGACCTCTTTCACAAAGGATGCCCAGTGGGCCCAGGGACTTTGAGAAAAGAAAGGCAGAGGCAGGCAAGTGCCGGACTCTCAATTCTGGAACTTACATAGCCTCCAGCATTAATGGCATTTTATTGGCTACAGCAAAGTTTTGATTCTAGGAAAAATGTGCATATAAAATGTATAATATTATATAATATCCATTGAAAAGATAAACAATTTATGCATTAAGGGCCAAGGTGTGAATAAAACCATGAATTATCTTATTCTAAAAACCCTACAAGTAGTACAAATAATGAAATAATTTAGATACTTAAAACAGTTAAGGATCTTAAACTTACCTTAAGCCATAGCAAGGCAGAGTGAGGAGCCTGAACAGTGCCAGGAAAACTCTCAAAGGAAGCAGCGTGAACACATACAGAAACGCATCCAGGCACAGGAAGATGCCAAAAAACATGAGCTGCATGTGAAAAGGAGAGAAGGAAAAATAAATATTCTTCAAACAATTGTAGATGAAAATTTCAAACAATCAGAAATTTTCTAAACTTGATGGGAAATGAGCTTCTTACAACTTTGTTTAGGAAATCAGTAACTCTACTTGGGCACATGAACTACCTTTTAATGAAAGGGCTTTTTTCAAAGTCAGATTAGTATCTTTTCTTCCAGAGTCTTTAGTTTACCATCTGTAAGAAAGCACTCAAAAGACAAGTTGCTGTTGGCCATGACTATGCCACATTTGATAGGGTTTTCTGGGTACCTCTTCCAACTTTATAGAGATGTTATAGACAACCTTTCAGATTTTACCTCTAACTTGACTAATCATAATTTGTTGTCTATTTACCAGAGTTCTTTACAATAGAAAAGACTGAAATATATTGAGTTTTTTACACGATATATGTTAAAAACATGTAAACTGATTATTCACTTCAACACAATGTCATGCACACTGAACACTGCTGTGCTGGGAAGACCTTATTCTTATTAACTCCAGAACTAATAGCTATTTTTTTTTTTTGAGAGAGAGGGACAGAGAGAATCAATTTTATTTAATGTTTCTCATGTGGTTTTCATTGCTCCAACACTTCGTTGTATACATGGTACTGGGGATTGAACCTGTGTCCCTGAGCATGCCAGGCAAGTGCTGAAATCAGAGCCACTGCTCCAGCCCCTGCTAACCTTTTTTAACTCCTCCACCATTCTTGGATACTTACCAGGTCCTTTTTAATTTTTTTTAACCATTATATATTTTTACCTATTATATATGGGACTGTATTTTACAGGAGAGTGGAGTCTTGATGGCTTGCTAAAGAAGCCAGCCCAGGCTAGCGAACTCTGCTGTTCTGAGGGTGATGGCTTCTGGGAGGCCTGACACCCAGACGGTGATGCTTTCACCATCACATCCACATATACTGAGTCAATAAACTGTCCTCCCTACAGATGGCAGGTAAACTTTACACTGCCACAGGCTAACTGCTCCCCTCCCCAAATCCATCTGTTAATGCTCTAACCTCCAGGTGACTGTCTTCAAAGAGGTGGTTTGAGGCAAAATGAGGTCATTTGGATGGGCTCTGATGCAATTTGATTGGTATCCTGTAAGAGTGGGAACCTGAACACACCCAGAAAGGGAAGATCACATGAGGACACAGGGAGAAGGTGGCCTTCTGTAAGCCAAGGAGAGGGGCCTCTGAAGGAACCAAACCTACCAACAGTTTGACTTGAGACTTACAGTCTCCAAATTTGAGACATCAAATTTCTATTGTTTAAACCACCCATCTGTGGTACTTTGCTACGGCAGCCCTAGCACACTAATATATATATCTTTAAATAAACCCCACATTTTATTAATTTTTGACAAGAGTGTCTCAAAATTATACTACAAATATATGGCAAACTTCTTAAGCTGAATGTATAGATCCTAAAAGTTTTTCTTCTGTTTTATTTTCAACAGTTTAGACTCACTATGGACAACAATGAAAGTGCAATTCTAACCTACAAAGTCACAAGCCACAGACTAGTTTTTAAAATCTTCCCTCTTCAATAGTCATCCAGTCTATCCCCAGCATAGTCCTTGTTCTGCATCTATATTCCTGATTTATACACAAATGAGAGGTGCATAAGGCTGAGTGGTGGTCCTTATTATTCTCAGGTCACCGAATACCTTTCCCTACCTGTGGGTGGACTGCATGGGGAGCACCCAGGCCAGCAACTGCTGGAACTGAGTTCCCAAAAGGCTCTTTGGACACCCTTCCACATTTTAAAATAGGAAAGGGGAGAAGGTGGCCATCTCCACGTCCTCGCTGGGATGCACTTCTTACTCATTCGGCCAACACCCATCAGGCTGCCAAAGAGGACCTTGTAAGGTGAGCAGCCCTGTGGGCGAGATGACAGCACAAGGCCAGTAGGCAGCTCCTGCCCTCGGAAGCTTGAGAAGCTTGCCCCGGCACAAGCACGTGAGCACTGGAACTAGGTCGAAGGTCCCCACAGTGCTAACGGTGTGTGGACAGGCCTGAGCGCACTGAGCACAGGGCAGCCCAACGCCCAACCAGCGCGGGGAGATCGAGAGGAGCTGCGCAGGAGGAGACCTGTAAAAGACACCCATGGGCCTATGTCACTTAGGGAGGTGGGCTGAGCAGGAGAGACAGGGTGTGAGGGGTCACCCAGGGCACAAAGCACAGGCAGGAAAGTAATCACGAGGAAGGGAAAGGCTTCCTTAAATTTCAAAAGGTAGTCAGTCACCTTTCACTGACTTGGAGGAGTCTGAATTGATGCCACCTATGCTCATAACTGGGGCACAAGCCAGAGGACTGTCATTCCACATTCTAAAAAGGGGGTGTGAACTCTGGGCAGGAAGCCTGCTCACACTGCTGGCCCTGCACTGGACTACCCAGCCCTTCACATGACACTCTCAACATGGCAATGGAGGGAACGCAAGCGACCACAACCTGAGGATATCACTCACACGCGTGAGATCGGATTAGGAGGAGCGTCACAGAAAGGCCTCTTGGGGTTTGGTGAAATGGAAACGAGATGCGACCTCGGCAGCTGCTGTTCTGATGTTACACATGCTCAGGAAGCAGCGCTCTTTTAAACTTTGGGAGAAAATGTCCTGAACTCTGCAGAGCTTGGTCTGTGAAGGGCGTGGTCATATTGTACAGCTTCTCACTTAGTGCATGCACAGGCCTGGGAACCTGACAAGCTGGGCACAGAATGTCTTCTTCCAGGTGGTGTCAGTTGTCACTACTCAGTCCTCCAGCTGCTCCTGCAGGAATTATCACCCTGACTGACACACCAGGAAACCAGGGAACACCTGGAACACCTGCGCAAGGACTTCGAGGGAGGCCAGGAAACTGCCCTCCGATGCTGGTCTGCCCCATCCAAGGCCCCAGCCCTCGCTGAAGCAGTCTGGGCAGAGCAGAAGCTCTTACCACCTCTACTTGCTCTAGGCGTTAAGGAGGTTTTCTTTCTGTTAACTGGTCTTGCCCATTGCTTGGGGTCATAAAACATACAGAAATAACAGAGATTTAATGAGTCGAGTTTATAAAAGGCAAGAAGATTTCACATATTTAGATTTGCTGCTAGCTTTGAAAATCTTATTAAGAATTAACAGCTCTGAGAATATATTGACAAGAACGTGTACTTTCATACCTTTGGCTAATTTGTCTGACATTTTCTTTCGGAGGGATAGTGAGAGAGAGAGAATCAACTTTATTTAGTTTTTCATGTGGCTTTTGTTGCTCAGACACTTGGTTGTGTACCTGGTGTTAGGGTTTGAATCCGTGTCCTTGCACACGCCATGAAAGCACCATAACCACTGAGCCACCATTCTAGCCCCTTTTGTATGACATCTTGATAAAATAGGTAACTAATATTTCCTTTTAATTTGGACCAAATAACCATGAAGTATTCAGGCATTCTTAAGTAATGGCTAAAGAAAATCCCCCTCAAATACACAACATGTGAGTATGAAGTAGAAATCAGTGCCGAATGTCACTGCTTCCCTTTTGAAAAGCACAAAAGTCTCCTGCTCTCCTTTAAATGCCATTTGAAATTTCATAGATAAATATAATAATGTTGCTAGAATGCAAGAAGTTCGATGGTTTTGGAAAGTGCCTCCTCAAATCTCAGGTCTCATGAGTGAGTGGCCGCACCTTGTGCCTCAGACCCCTGTCACTCTCCTCCCATTTCCCGCTGCTCCAGTTGTGCCGCAGCTGTCTCACCTCCTGAACCTGTCTCTTGCCTTTACAGGGAAGGCCTTACAATGAGCATGCCTTCGTGAATTAGCAACTGCATATATAACAAGCAGCAGAAAACCAGATATGGCGAAGAAGGCAAGCAGAATGAAAACACTCCAAGAAGAAATCACGCACTCGAATTCTGGGCCTTTACCTTTGTGCATTCTGTGGTAGATGCACACGCTATCTATCCCAGGAATGGAAGACAAAACGCTACACAAGACCTCCTGTGAAAACCTGTTCGCCTCCACGCTTAGAAGCAGACAGCAGCAGCCCCTCTTTTACAGCGAGGCTGAAGAGCCTGCCCAAGTTTTGAACAGCATGGAAGGGCCAGGATGCTGGCCTGAAGGGAACAGAAGTGTACTGTTGCTGACTGACACTGACTCAGCCTTCTGGCCTCACGCTCACAGTTGCATTTGCCCTTCTATATGTGTTTTTAAAAGACTCGTGTAAGTTTTTAACATCTCATCTTCAATGTTGAAAAAAATTACAAAATGGAAGTGCTTCTGTAACATACAGGTCAACAAAACATTATATGCTTGTAAACATTTCTACATCTTATTCTTACCACATTTGTTTTGAACCTACTACTGTGGCTCTTATGTTTTTACATAATACTTGCCTCAAAAGAAATGAAAATGGCCAGCCTCTCCTTGTTGGGAATGGAGTTTTTTTTAATCTTTACTTTCCTTTTTGAAAAATCTTGCCTCTTTTTAATAGCATTTGAAATTTCAAGATAAATAAAACACTATGGCTAACATGAAAAAAGCAAAATGGTTTTGGAATTCACAAACCATCTCTTCAGAGTACATGGATCATCTTCTGGGAACTCTCAACATCACTCCTGAGCTCGGGATCTTAGGTCTGGGATGTAGGTTGCTTCCAAAGCTAAAGAAGGAGTAAAGGCTTAGAGAAGAGGCCCCCCTCGTCTGCCCCTAGTCTCATATCTACAGAGCGTGGATCTGCACCATAAAGGCTGAGACCCTATCTTCCCCAGGAACTCACAAGCTGTGGAATAAGTGCCAGTGAAGGAGGCAGTTACTGCGCTCTGGGTTTGTGCAGTGTGCCTCTGTTGTATGGGGCACTGGGGAACGTGGGGTGGGGAACGCAAGTCAGAAAGGCCTCCAGCAAAGGAGACAAGATGGGCACTAGGCTGCCAGGCACAGTAAAGTAGAGACTCAGAGCAAGCAGGGTGCAGTGTGAGGATGGTAGGCCGTGAGGCCAGAACGTCAACTACTATGTAAAAGGGATGAAATGATCTTCAGCTAATTGCTAAGGAGCTGAATTTTTATCCTATGCTCTGGAAGTTTTCAACATACCTACAGATGTGGGATCCATTATTAGAAGAATGAAAAGTGGAATGGGTTATCAATAACAAAGTTTACAGATGACAGACTTTGAAAGCAATCATGCAGGTTTCAAGGACCTCCCTATCATAATGTCACTTTTATTCACCTGAATTTCATGCCCTCAGGAGATCCACACTCCAGGAGACAGCCGACAAATGAACTGCCATGAGCCAGGGTCTTTTATGATAGGCAAAGTTACATAAAATCTCAAAGTAATCTTGATAAGTGACTTCCCACTCATCACACTGTACATCTGGACACATTTAACAGCACATCTTTCATAAGAGGAAAATAAATCAATTGATTTTTTTGATGTGCAGAAAGACTATGCACATAGAACAATCTTGGGATTTTCCTACTTCTCTTATTTCCAATTCATGTTGAAGACTTAACCCTCATGACAACCCACCAGGCATGTCCTGCAAGGGGCAGACAATGAAGCTCCTGGGGAGGGCTGGGATGATGGGGGGCTGGGGAGCATCCTCAGGTCCAGTGGCAGGTTGGGAGTCAATAAGGAGCAGTCTTCAGAGCTGCGTTGTAAAGGGAGGTCCCTGAGGCCAGCAATCACGCATCTCTCTCAGACTCTGATCGACTTCCTGGGGAGTGATTAGCAGATCACAGCAGGCTGACAGTAAGCAGAGGGGACAGGTAAGAAGGAAAATATCAGAACAAAGGATCACAGGGCCTGACACAGCACAATGCAAAGAGGAAGAGAGAGGTTTAAGGTTGCTTCCAAAGCTAACATGACAGAAATAAGTTACACAGCCCCACAGCACCAAGCTCCTGAACCATCTTTAAAATGCCTTAGTGAAAGGGGCACTGCAGTCTTCTTCACTGACTCGTCCAATACGCCCAAGAGCTAGCAGGGGCTCCACCATATTGCAAAGGCTGGGGACACCTGGGCTGCTTTCTCACATTGCATTTCTAGAGGAAGCTGCTGATGCTGCCCTTCAGCAGCTCCATACCGAAAAAGTTAAGAAAGACAGCTGCAGCAGGAATGTGTAAGCTGCTGTTACCACTGTCACAAGTAGGGTGTAACACACCTGGGCTCCAAGGGAAAAATCCAGCCAAGGCTGCTGGGTTCTGTGACATCTGTACTGGTTTTCTTCCTGCTTTTAAGCAGCCACATGGGGGGATCTGAGCAAGGGTGTGTTGTGAACAATGACTACGTCATGAGAGGAGTTTAGAGGGATGGTTCTTCAAACATGTCTTCATGAAATTAAACCAAGTAGGCACCCAAGAAATCACTGCCATCAACACGAGTCTGAGTAAGTACGCTTTGTTGGTTTCACAGTGAGATCCAGGACTGTGTTAAGGAAATCGAGGTGAAACAACAGCTATTCCTACACTTCCTGTACACCTCTCTCTGACAAACAAGAAGGCCTGATGTGATATTCTGATCAAGTTCATCACATGAAAGACTCTAGGATTGTTTTCCCTCAATGCTGACTCAGAGTTCTCCCTCTAGATACTCCCTTCCTGGGAATTCTTGCATTTGCAGGCCATCTGCCCAGTGTGCACAAGTGAAGGACTGCGACAGATTTTAGAGCATTTCCCGGGGGTTCACCATGTAAGCCACACCCGGCTGAGCACACTGAGGCACAGGAGGGCAAGTGAACTGAATGAGGTCTCAGCACTAATCAACTACGAGGTCTCAGCACTAATCAACTACGAGCTCTCTATGGCAGCCTGGTCTTAGAGCATCCCCTTGACCACTTCTGTCCAGATTCTCCTTCTAGACTACAGAGAAAGGGTCGTACAACTTCCTGGGCTTTAGTGGCTGAAAATCAAGTTCCCCAAGTGCACCATGAGGTGTTAGCAGCAGGTGTGGGACAAGACCCCAAAACGTGTGAGGGCTGGGAAAACGGATATGGGTGGTGGGAAGAAGTGCCCCTCAAATAAGCAACTCTAGTATGAAAACAATGCTAGTGGAAAGCTGGAAATGCTACCTCACATACACAAGCTGAGACCATCACTAGATGTCCAACGTGAGTTGCTGGTCCAGTGACAATGTAACACAGAAGTTCTCAGAGCTCTTCTATGCTAAAGAATAGGTTTGGTGCGAGATATTGAGCTGATATCTTTCGTGACTTTAAAGGACAAACTTTAATTACATTTTCTAGTATTTGCAAACTGCTCACTAATTTTCAAATTTCTCTTCCTGAAAATACTATGTGAAAACATCACAGCAATTTCCAAGAAAATAAAAAAAGATGGGTAAGATATTTATATACTAGAACAGACAATGTAAACTCAAAGGAAACCAATAAAATATAATTTACTTTAAATATCTGTCAATGTTTATAATAATAGCTTTAAATGAGAGCCTACTTGCATAAAGGACTTAAAGATACCAGAGGAATTTATGCTGTTATATGAGACACTTAAGCCTAGAATTAAACTGAAAACTAACTGCTCTCCTCTACAGTTCACTTGTCTAAGGAAACTAACTTCTAAGTTTATTCTTTATTGGATAAAGAAAATGTGGTATATATACACTATGGAGTATTACTCAGTTATAAAGAATGACTTCATGACATTTGTCAGTAAACGGATGGGACCGGAGACAAAAAGCTAAGTGAAATAAACCAGCCCCCCAAAGTCAAAGGCCAAATGTTTTCTCTGATATGTGAAAGCTAATCTAAAATAAGGATGGGGAGATTAAAAAAGAAAGAAAAATAGGGGAAAAAGGGAGAGGGAATGTTATCAAAATAGAGGAAAGATCAGTCGAGTAGATAAAGGGGATTGAGAGGAGGAAGAAGGGACAGGAAAAGGGAAGAACAACGGAGTGATTCTGAACAAACTTTCGTAAGTGCATGCATGGATATGGCTTAGTGGGTCCAGTATGGGACCCACTTCAGAGGAAGCTAATTTACAAAACAAAAAACCACCAAACAGTTAACTGTAAATGGAGTGAAGACAGGTTGGTGGAGTGGAGGAACAGGGAGTGGCAGGCGGAGGGGAGGCACTGGGAACTGCAGTGAGTTGTGTTCCACCCTTCTGTGATTATGTCAGGGTGTATACTGTGCTGTATACAACTACAAAGATTGTTTTTTAAAGTTAAGGAGTAATTGTTCTAAACTGAAAAATATGACAGCCTTTTGTCCACTTAAGCTTTAAATCTTCTGAAGTACTGTTCTAAGATACCAAGTTTTTCTAAACAGACCTATAACCAAAAGCATTTTTCATAGGAAAGAAAATGATTAGAAAACTATCACGATTGTATATGAATGGTGTTAATGTAAGATGCTGTACAGCTTACGTTCATATAAATGAACCAAAAGTTTCTTAGACAATATTAGCCCTTGGAACAGGGAATGTTCTGTGACAATTTTTCAGTTCTCTTCTTGAAGAGAAAAGCCTGCCAGCCCCTCATCCCCCTCCTGAGGAGGCCTCAGCACCATGACTAGGTGTTACCACCGCTCATTAGTTTTGCTACAAGGTGGGCAACAAAAGGGGTCGGATACTGCCCCACCATGAAGCAATGCCCCAGAGAAAAAAATGGAAGTTCAGCGCTGCTCAGATGGGTGAGGGGGAACTTCCTCTCTAGGGGGCTGAGGCTGGGCAGGTAAAGGCTGAACGTGCTGGCCTTGTCCTGCATGGACACAGGCCCTTGCCTTTGCTCTGTGACCTCACACTTTCACCTCATGGCTTATCACTTCAAAGTAGTCTCAGAACTGTTTCATCTTTTCTTTTCTTATATGCAGAAGAAAAATCACTCTTCCCTCACTCTCACCCCCAGACAAAATCTTAGCTAAACCCAGGAAACGCAGCTGCTGCCTGGTGGAGGAGCAATGTAGCAGAGTCTCACATGACCCTCCATCTCACTCCTCATCCTCTGTCCCTCTGCCTCCTGTGGGCTCCTGCAGGGGACCCTCATCCTCCTCAGGAAAGCAGCAATGCAGCCCTCACTGCCTCATCTGTCCTCTCTCTGACTCTGGTTTGCTCACCTCAACAGTTCTCTAAATCCCACCCAAACACAGAACTCCCTAAAACTTCAACAGGTGGTGCTCCCAGGAATCCACGAAAAACAAGGCTTCTGAACCTGTCACTCCACATTGAACCATCCTTCAACCACGCTGATGAGATTGATCGTCAGAAAGAGAAGAAAAGTGGCCAGACCATGGGGTGCCCGCCTCCCACTGCGACAGAGATGAAGCAACCAACAGAACTCCCTGATAGCCACTGTTCACTGGAAACAACAGAATCATCACAAGCTTTATGCTACTGAAAAAGTAAGAAAAATTCAATACAGCAAGCTAAGCAGAATTACTTCTTACTTCTTTTCTTCTAGCAAGAAAATATGCAACTGCTCAGACTCATCAACTCTAAAGAGCGAGCTCTGAGACCTGTCTGATCAGCTTGGAGGGGCTGAGACAGGATCGGGTGTGGGAAGGCTTCCTGCAGCTGTCACTACGCTCACCCTCACCATGAGGCTCTCTGTGATGGCTAAACAATCATCTGTCATTTATGGTTTACCAACAGGGGCTTCTAAGAGGTCGAAACTTTTAAAAAGGCTAAACTAAAGGATTCATCATGTTGACTGGGAAAAATACTGTTTCTAGTAACAACAAACAAACAAAAAAACCCAAAAGGGATTATAAAAGTACAGAAGTAGAGGTTAATTTCTTGGAAAAAGTTATTTGGATATGGCATAAATATGATCACTTAGTAAGTAGCAAAATTAAGAGTTTGACAAAATTTATTAATACACCATCAGTAGTTCTAGCATTAACAATTTAACTTTTTAAAGTCTCCTCCTATAAGAGAATTTCTATTCCCCAATACATGTAATTATTTATCATATCATTTCCAATATTTTAGAAATTCAATTGAAGAGCTTCCCTTTTTTTCATAATTAACACTTTGACATAAGTTTCAAGATGACGTCTGGAAATGAAAATAAAATAGTACCTTTTCCAATTCTCTTGGTATTCGCATACAAGTGTACACTCTTTCTCTTCTTTCTGTATACTTGGCCTCGTTATGTTCGAGGAAGTACCCTCTCGTTAGTTCAGCACTGAGGAACCTCAACAATGAAAGCTCTACAGAAAAAAATGACACAAAACAAAAAGAACAGTGTTTATGAAGAACATACAGGCCAGCTGGGGCCACAAGAAACACACATCAAACAAAAGGAGAACCGATCTATATTTCTGTTCCTACAAGTGCATGTCACACAGACTGGCAAATGTCGAGAAAACTGCCGCTCTGTGTGGTATAAACTGGAAACCACGGGATGTGGAAGGGGATAATTACTACGAGAGTCCAAACAGCGGTTTTCAAGAGCCCAGTCCTGGGTCTCACAGGTGACGCAGGACCTGGGCTGGCAGAGAGATAGAGGAGGAAAAAGAGTAGCAATCAAGAATCTATCAAGGGAACACGCAGACAGTCCAAGGTCCCCAGGGGGCACTGCTTAAGGCCAAGAACACCGTGCAACTGCTGTCTCTGGTCCTCCTCAGAGACCCTGCAGGAGCAGTGGAAAATGGCATTTCTCTGCATGAAGGCTCAACCACCAGCTGCAGCAGGCCACCCTCAGCGAACCCGGGACATCTCCCTTTCCTACAGTCACATTTGTCCACTCATCCCTGATGAGGAGTGCAAGGCCAACACAGGTTAAAGTTTCACCACCACCCACAACTGGAGGTTCAAGGTGAGGGTCCGGGGGTGCATGCCTGGCTGGGCTCTTCCCAGAGTCACACTTTCCTGACAAGCCACCACCCCACTGACCTCTCAGCAGCCCTTCCTTCCCACTCCTACTCTGCAGGAGACCAAACTCTTCCAGAACTCAGGATACCAAAAGGTTTCAAACTGTTCTTTGCTCTCAGTTGGCCTTGTGCTCTTTCTACCGAATGTACTACTGAAGTTTCCTTCCAAAAATGACAGAAGAAGGTTGATTCCATCTAGTAACCGCTTAAGGAGCTGCACTTTGCAGGAGTGCTAGAAGCTAGTCTGCACGTGAGGGGAAAGTGTTTATAGGCAAAAAGTTCGGGTCTGCACAGTGGGTCTAAAACAGCTCACTTCCTCTGGCACTGGAATGCGTCCCTAGTTCTACAAGCATCACGTTAAGGGGCTTACTTGCTTACATTCAGTGTTTTATGTTCTCTATAATAAGTGTATACACGCATACACACACACACACACATCTTTAAATACCAGATTCATAATCTGTTTGAAGAGTTAGTGACACCATATTTAAAGATGATCTGTATGAACACAAAAAGTAAAATTAATCGAAATGTTCATCATTAGAACTGCTTCATAAATAGCAATGTAGCTGTTTAAGGAAAAAAAAAAATCAGAAATCCAATGGTAAAAGATTCTCCAGAAGAGAAGGGGGCCCATGCCTCAGATAATTCTGAGACTGGGGAGTCAGCAGGGGAGGGCAAGTCCCTGGTGCCTGCTCAGGCAGCACTGGTGGACATCAGCCTCTATTGTGTTCATGGATCCCCTGTGAGGGTAAAGAGCAGCCCAGTGGGTGCTTGAATCTCGGGTGCAGCAGTGCAGTCAGAGCCAGGAGGGTTCAGGTGCAGGCACAGGGAAATTCTCACCACACATAAGTGCCAGGACACAAGCTGGGCAGCCCCAGGGTCTGGCTTTGGAGTAAAAGAGATAGAGACACAGGTAATCACACAAGAGTTTGAAACCTAAAAGAGCAAATTAAATAAAAAGGTTTAGATGCTATACCCTAGTATATCTGGAAAACGAACCTCCACAATGGTGTCTCCCTTGGTGTCTGCATAGGCCAGCTTTACCATGATCAGAGTTTTGTTACGACCTACATGAAGAACATGGGGTCAGTAGTGAGAAGAAGGGGTTCCAGACCAGCCCTCTCAGGGTTCAGCCTGGTCCAGTGGGAGATCTCAACGTCACAGAAGAGAAAACTGATGCTCAGGCAGCGTGGTGACACCCATGACCTGTCTGCCTTCCACAGAGATCATGGAGAGAAGGACCCTACTGTATGGATGCACATGGAAACTGCACAGCACGACACAATGCCCTGAACTGCTTACTGCCCACCTGACAAGCTGCACAGTATTCACCACTTCTGGTTTGGCTGTCACCTAGTGTTTACTCCTGCAGGCCTAGGGCTATGGTTGAATGGTAAACTTTTCTGCAAGAAATGAAAGTGTGTCAATTATATTATAAATACCTAACAATACAATCAGGACTCCACCTCCAGAAATACAGGAATTTTAGCTAAAAACTACAATTTTGATTCTACAACAAAGAATGTTAAAACATCAAATGATAAAAACACATTCTCTCAGCAAGGAAACAGGCTCTACAGTTATGCCCATTTTGCAGACTGAGAAACCAAGGCAGAGAGAGGCTAAGGAGGTCTCCAAGCAAGCAAGCAGTGGAGCCACAATTCAAAGCCAAGAAGCCTGTCCCTAAGTGCAGGCCCTTCACTACTAGATTGCACTGCCTGTCACTATCAGGTTTTCTGTAAACAGGTGCCTGTGTCCTTTATTGAAAACTACAACCCCGTGACCCCCCCTTTCCTGTGCTGTCACAACACCTGGGCTTACTTCTGTAATGCTGCACCACTGACCATTCAGCTCCCGTACAAGATCAGGAACTTTCTGAGAGCAAGTACCATGTATATTCCTGGTGTCCAGCCCTGAGTGAGCTCTGCCTGAAAGGGTCGTCTCTGAGCACAGTGAACTCCAGCCTGGTGGACTGCAGAATGATTTAAAGAGGTACGATGACATAACGCTGAGAAACAAACAAACAAAACAAAAACCCCAAAGCTTCATGGTGTCAAATGTCTCAAGAGCTTTCTGTTACCTCCTCTTGCCAACTTGGAGAAGAAGTCCTGTTTAAAGGGTTAGGATCTTCATGCTGAGGCACAAGGCAGTCTACAAAGGCCTTGCATGATTTCATATCATTTTCACAGCAATTATGAGAGCTAAAGAGAGTAGTTGATGGCATATATTTTGCAAATGGAGAAACTGAGGAAGTTAAGAAACTTGTTCAAAATCATTGAAAAGTTAAAGGGCATAACTGAACCAGTACCCAGACCTTTGAACTACAAGTCCAGTATCCTCTCTCCCCAGATCCTAATCACCACCCATCTATCCAACAGTCCTGGAGAGAACATGATCTAGCACTGCTTGGGGTTTGATTTCTGAGGGAGGAAGGGGACGGTGCCACCTGGCGCCCAGTTATCAGGCGGCTCCCACCTCCTCTGCTCTCCTCCCAGCCCCCAGAGGGCTGCATTCTGCAGCATGTTAGCAACCTTTGGCATCTGAGTACACCTGTGTCTTCACTTTTGCTCCATTAAGCGCTGTTCTCCAGCATTCTGCACATCTGTTTCAACTATGCCCTGTGACTTGGGGTACCGTTTCCTGGTAATTATTCAGAAGGGCTATTGTTCTTCGCCTGTGGGTACCACCCTTAAAGAACTTTGCTAGTGGAGGACACCACAACTTTCCCTGTACCTCATGGTATTTCATTCTTTCCTAGCAAAGCTGGTCGCTCTCATGTGTTATGTCACATAGCAAACTTTCCATTTTAACAGCAGTCTTCTCCAAAACAAAATCCAAATATTTATTTTCTGAACTTTTCTAGAAGTAAAAAAATTTCTGTTCATTTATCTAGATCTTATGCAGAAGAAATGACATTCAGAAAAACTCTATTAAAAAGAGACATTTTACTATTTATTTACAATATAAGTTCTTCTACGATAGAGTTAATAAGGTTTGTCAATCACGAATATTCAATATGAGGAAAATAATGTCAATCTACATCCAAACCAATTTCCTCCAGCATATTTTAAATCAACATTCAACTTCTACAACAGAACTGCTCCATAATGCAGTTTGTTAAATTGAGAAAAAGGTAGCATAAATTGCTTTTCCCTCACTCTTAAAAGAAGAATTATAATGCGCAATAATTTTCCAAGACAGCTTATTTTAGAAATAAGAACATAGAACAAAGAATATTAATTACAAGTAATGAGTAATCATAAATATATTTATATGCTCAGTAATATGTCTAAATATATCACCCTTAAAATAGCACTGCACATTTAAAAAGTAAATTGGAAAGTAACACTGGTTAACTATTTAGAAAATACGAAACATGCGAATCTCCAGGCTTAAATAACTGAAAGCTTTTACAGACTACTACAGTTACATGAAATAGCAAATGTAAATTTATTGCACAGATGTAGAGGTATACCCTTGTGAAAGGCAAAGCAAAAAATAAGCTTTTGGGGGATCAACACAATATCAGCTCTGCTCTCTGAACTCAAATGTAAGCAAAGAAACCATTTTTCACAGTATACTCAAAGTAATTAAGCTCTTAAAAATGCTTATAAGTCTCATTTAGGAGAGTAAAGAACAGGCAGAATATTCATGAATTTAGAGATGGAAAACAGTTATAGAAATAAAAGGAAAACAGACACAGACATACATTAAACTTATGACTTTTTCTAGGTCACAGGTTGCAAAGGGAAGGACTAAAAATGTGGGAATGGCACACCAATAATCTGTCAATAAGTCTTCCTAGAGACTTTCCCTTTTTTCCCCCTAAAGAGAGGAAAAGAATCAACTAAATACAGTTTTCCATTTTCCACCTGGCCTTTGTTTCTTGGACTCTTTGTTGTGTATGTGGTGCTGGGGTTTGAACTGGGTCCTTGCAGGTGCCAGGCAAGTGCTCAAACTGCTGAGCTACCATTCCAGGCCCCCCAAGACTCTACTTTTTTTTTTTTTTTAAGAGAGAGGACAATGAGAGAGAGAGAGGGAGGGAGGGAGAATCAATTTTTATGAGTTTTTCACGTGGCTTTCGTTGCTCTGACACTTAGCTATGTACGTGGGTGCTGGGGTTTGAACACGTGTACTTGCGCATGTGGAGCAAGCACTGTAAGTGCTGAGCCACCGCTCCAGCCTCAAGATTCTACTTTTTAATGTGATGTGAGTATTCCCCATACTGGACCACAAATGAGCTACTAGGACTGAATGTTAGAGAATAAACTAGGTTAAAGTTAAATACTTTAAAAAGCCAAAATAATGAACTGACCAAAGACCAAAATTAATAACTTTTCATTGTTTAGTTTCTAAATACCAGTTAAGAAAAGAAAAGCACGTGAAAAGTTGAAAAGCAGAACAACAGGTTGTCAGAGAAAAGGAGCTAATTTTACTTATCTGTATCAGGGCTGCGGTTATTCCAAGCAGTTTCTCAGTCAATTTTCTAATTATTTTCATTTTCATTTGTAAACAAGAAATTGACTGCCTTTAAGGAACACTTTCAGAATCAGAGGCCTTTAGTCAGCCACTAGGATGAGTATGGGACCACAGGGAAGGCATATAAATATTCTGTAGAGGGTGAAGACTGGTTCAATGAAAACACATTCCAATAACACAGTGGTATGTGCAGGAAGAACTCAAACTTTTCAAGTACACAAATAAGGGAATTAAGGAACACAAATAGTTACAACCCGTTCTCTCACTGGAAGTCTTGTGTGTGCTAAAGAGGAGGTCAGCTGGCTTTCCTGAGTTTTAATTTTTCCTCCTGCCTCTGCCCAACCTCTTATGGAGACACAGCCAGAGACCCAATAATGGGTAAAGCAAGCAGAACCAACAAACACAACAAGTCTACGCTCCAGAAGGAAGCGGCACCCTGAAAAACAAAAACAAAAACAAAACCCAGCCCCATGCACGTTCTCATTAGAAACAAGACCATTTGTCCAAACCTTGCTTCAGCCTCTTTGTTTTCAAGGAGTACTGACCCCTGTGCACCTGACCCTTGCCTTTGGAGGCCACTGCTTCAGCCTCACTGCGGGTGACACACACATCTTACACAGGGCCTTCGGTTACGTCTCCATGGCGACTACAGCAACTTAGATAATTTAGGTACTATTTAGTAGCAGCGTTATGAAACAGAGCCAAATGAATTAGGCAAGCTATCTAAGCAAGCATAGTCTACAAACAATTCAGCAACCGAACCAAGCCAAGAACAGAGATTGCCTCACTCCTAGTCCAAAGGTGACTTGCTGGATGCCAACATCCAAAGGTGAATATGGCTACCCCCTCCCACCTGGAACGTCTACAGATGAGTCAAGTGGGGAACAAGGACAAACACAATGATATACAGTGTTTATTGTCTGGTCTTATATCAAAAGGCAAAATGGAAATGACAGTTATTTTTAAGAACAGGAGGAGAAGAAGACAGAGGAGGTGAGTGTATAGTTCTCATGACTGCCACTCTGAGTTCAAGGCGATTAGGAATGGTCAGTGGGGTCCGTCCCGTCTTAAGGTGTTACAAGCAAAGGAGATAAGCTTCAGCTCACTGCCAGGAGGTATCTAAGTCAAAAAGGGAGTCCTGAGAACTAAGTGAAAGAAGAGTTTGAACAAAAAGAACACTTACACCTAATGTAGATAAAATCTATTTGGTATGCATATAAATATATGTATTTATTTTTCTAAACATTTAAATCAAGAAGATCAGGAACAAGACCCCCAAAAACATGAACCTTAAAATAATTATATTTTGACTTATTTTATTCCAATGGAGAGAGTATGGACAAGCACCTAAACAGTAAATTCACTTAGGGAATCCTAGGCTGTTAGGAATGACCAACAAATGTCACATAATAAAAGCCCTAAGTTCCCTGGAAGAAATGCTAAATGGAGGTTTGAAATAACTGACACTTAGGCCACCAAGACACCAAGGTATGACTTTTGAAAAGGAAAAACAAGGCTGACCCAACTTGCAGAGGGGACTACCATGAAGAATGGACAAGCAACAACTTCAATGGGAGCTCCTGGCCTTGGAAGACTCTTTACTCAGGAGAAATGCTTTTTTCTAACACTCAAAGACCCTCTGGCCTGGGAACAGCTTTCTAAATTCTGCAAAGGAAGAAAAGGAAAGATTACAGAGCAGCGAAGGGGCTGTGCTGGAGGAATTCGGTGAAGAGAGAAAAACGGTGTTCTAATCTAGCAGGGAAGCTTCCACCAGATGGAGCATTAGAGTTACAGGTGGACAGGAGCTGCAACAGGAGCAGACACCAGGGTGTAGAAGCAGCAGCTCACCTGGAGGCCCAGGCTGCAACACCAGTGGCTGGGACCTCCAGCTGACATGTTCCTGGGATGCTCACCTAGGTCCTGATCCCTAAGCCCAGTTACAAAACAGGAGTGACAGTGACAGATGGATTTGGGGAAATGAGGAGGACCATCCCAGCAGCTAAAGCTGGAAGTGTCTCTCTGATGAGGACTCTATGGGTTAAAATCCCACCTTTAAACACCATCAGTACACCAAGCTCAGCAAACCATGCTGGTGAAGAATGGGTGTGGAATGGGGTGAAGTCTATGGAAGTCCATGCATCCAGACTCACCCCAGGTTTCCAGTTCCATCCCAGGAAGAGCCAGGGAAGGACAATTAGGTGCTATTCTAGTAGCCCAAAGTCTGTGCTCATCAAAGGCTTGTGATAACTTCATTTTCTTTCCATGCAAACAAAACTGCTTTAAAATACTGGCTTTCCTGAAACTCAGAAATATTTTAAAGAAACTATACTGAAACCCAGTTAGATTTATTTCTATTTGTAGAGTGCTCTCAGTAGTCAAGTCAAGGTAAACAGGCAGCTGAGAGATTTAATACTTTGTTTTATTTAGATCTTGCCAATTCAGAAAGTAAATATTCTCCCAAGTAAGTGTTTAACTGACAACTAAACCAAATAAAGTATGGCTGAGAAATTTTAAGTGGTTAACTAAAAAAGACCAAACAAGGCACAGTCTGTACTTAAGTTCTCAAAGATATGGACCTATTCAAAAATCTATGTCTGGTTCTGAGAATTAGCAAATCAAATAGGATCTCGTCTGGTCAGCCTCCTGGCCTTTAAGTGATCCTATAAAGTCAATACCCAAGAACAATCAATAATGCAGCCAGCCTTATAACTTACACATTTATGTGTATGAACTGCAAGAAAAAAGTTAATATAACTCTTATTCAGCTGTGTTAGCCTAAAATCAATTTTCAGTTGGAAGAAATTTAACGGAGTTATGGTTCAGCTGCTGTTGAAGACTTAGAATTAAGGAAGGATTAAAAGCTCACGACTGCTCTATATTCTATGAAACCGACACCTCGAAATCTTCCTTTCCTTTAAGCTTACTCTCCAACTGCAATACGAACACAAATGCAATTCTTAAAAATTCTTCAAAAACAATAAAATCCTAGAGTTCACAGAAATTGTAATAGAGCAACATGGTTAAAAGCCGTTATTAAAGTGGCTTTGGAAGTGATGCATATTTTCTCATGTGGCAAAAATAAACAACCCAACATTTAAGTTTCCATTGAGCAAAGTTGGGTGAAGCATTTCAAGGGCCACCTACTCCTGTCCTGGGGGACCCTGCCTCGCGGTCCTTCCACACTGCAGGCTGCGCGTGTGAGCCGCCGATCCGATTCGGAGGGCGAGCTCACAGGTTTCCCGGCTCCAGTTCGCCGGAAACGCGGAACCAGAAAGTCACCTTGGGGCGCGGGCTCGGCAGAGGCCGGCTCCGGGCTGGGGGTTCCCCGCCGCGGCGCTCACCTGCCCGGCGCCGCCGCGGGGCCTGGCCGCGCGCAGCCCGCCCGGGAGCTGTCAGCGGCCGCCGCGCCCCGCCAGCCTGGGAACCCGGCGGCTCCGCGCGCCCACGGCCCGCGGCGGCCCCGGAGCAGCCGCGGCCGGGAGGAGCGGGCCGCAGTCTCGGAGCCCGGAGCCCCGCGCTCGTCGCCCCGCCGCGGCCTACGCCGCCCGCCCGCCCGCCTCACCTGCACGGCCGCGGCGCCTCTCCCGCCGCCGGTCGCTCTCGTAGAAGCCCAGCGTCTCCGTGTGCTGGGGCGCCGGCGGGGGCCCGTGGCCGCCGCTGCCGCCCGGCTGCTCCGCCTCGCCGCGGCCGTCCCGCTCCGAGCCGTTCGCGCCGCCGCCTCCGCCTTCCCCCGGGGCGGCCGCGTCGCCGACGCCCGCCATGTTCCGAGCACAACAAACCGTCCCCGCCGCCTCCCTCCAGCCGCCCGCCCGGCCTCCGCCTCCGGCCGGCCCCCTCCCCGCCTCGCCCCGCCCCTCGCCGGAGCCCGGGCCGCCGCCGCCGCCGCCATCCGCAGCCCGCCGGCCGGCGCGCGACATTGGCGTCAGCGGCGCGTGCGAGGCCGCCGCCGCCGCCGCCGCCGCCGCTGCCGCCACGGCCGCCGCCATCTTCTTCCTGCCCTCGCCGTGGCGGGCGGCGGTCTCCCTCGCCGCGGCGGGCTCGGCCGGTCGGGGTGCGGCGCTGGGCTCCATGCGGGGCCGCGCGGCCGGGGAGAGCGGGCGCCTCCGGGGCTCGGGGCCGGGACCCGGCAGGAGCGGGCCGGGCGCGGCGGCGGAGCCCGGGGACGGCGGCTGCGGTGCCTGCTGCCCGCCGTCTGCGAGGTGACCGGCCGCGCGTCCGGGGCCCCTTTTACAGGCTCGGTGTCCGGTGTGCGCCGGCGCCGCCCGGCCGCCCTTGGCAGCGCTGGCGCGGGCGCGGCGACCGGGGCCGGGCTCCAGGTCCCCGACTCCTGCGAGCGCTGGCCCAGTGTGTCTGCTAGCTTGGCCGCATCTCTCCTGCATATTTATGGTCGCCTGTCACATTGCCCGGGTTTTGACAGTTCCGAAGCACTTGGGCAAAGAGCTCCGGGGAGCTTCACAACAGGTGGGGGCGCGGCCCGACGTGCAGGGTGCCTTGTGCGCTTAGCGCGCCGCAGACACCACAGTAGGGATGGGGCCTGATGGCTCTGGGCTGCCACGACGTCCTTGCTCCGTCACTTGGGCGCCTTTGCGGGGCTCCCCCTGTCCTTCCCGGTTCTGGTGTATGCCCTAGCCGCCGCGGGTCCGGGCTCGGGGACCTTCGCCACTCGCTTCCCCCTTTGTCGCGGTGCGCTCCAGTCCTGGACAGTGACACCTCTGTCTCCCGTGTGTCAACTTCGTCGCTCACCTTTCCTTTTAACATTTGGATTTGCAAAAAGCAAAACTGACCCCTCCCAGACGCCAGGCTGCCAGGAAACGTCCCTAGACCTGAACTGGAGGACCAGATAAAAATAGGGCTGAATTGAGCAAAATTCAGCGCGCGTTGATTCATTGGAGAGAACCTGAGGGTTCTGCTGTCGCTGGCCAATAGTCATATTGCAAACTCTCAACAAGTTTCAAACAGTGGGCTGCCCCGGGGAGCGCTCTGGGGAGTACCCTGCGGGCAGCTCCTGGCAGCGCTGGAGACTTTAAAAAGCCTGGCAGGTTAGACTGCCCTTCTGCTCCCCCTGGAAAGGGGAAAACAGCGCAACCCTTGGTATCTCCTTGTGCTCAGAAACCGCCTAACACTGTTACATTTGCAAGCTTTATTCCCGTGAGTCATCTCCTGAGATTCTGTTCTGGTTGTATTTGGTCAAAACTAAACCCTAACTGAATCATTGCAAAGCTAGTGCCCTGATCAAATCTTAAGAATTGTTTTGAAAATCAAAAGGCACGGACAACTTTGTGGCCTTTTAGATTCTTTTCTCAGATTCTGTTATCCACCAATTTTATTTATAGTGTAGAATCATCCCGGATTCTGTTGGGTACTGACTGTCAAGAAGGAAGTAGACTTTTTATTGCTGTTTTATGTCGGTTTCCATTAACTGTCTCTTCACATTTATTGGCTTCTTGCCCTGCCTTAAACTCTGGCTGGAAGGGAAGAAATCCCAGTGTTTGTTTCCTAAGGCAGCCTGTTGTAGGAAAGGATTTCTCTCGTTTTGTAGATCAGGCCTGGAGAAAGACATTCTGTCCCCAAAGCTGCGCCCAATTCTTATACATAATCAGCAAAGAGGAAGGGAGCACCTATGACCAGGGTAGGTGCTGAAGGTGTTCTGAACAAGAGAAGCAAAAGTGGAATGTGGGGGAGTTGAGGATCTTTTCTCTAGAGTACTGCTTTATCTGACATGTGAAAGCGAAAAATTTCAAAAACATACTAAAATGCAATTTTAGAAAGTTAACCTTTTTAAGTCGACACAATTCTGAGTATGCAACTTACTCAAAATATAGGAAAGGGTATTTTTCAAATACGTGTTCTGAATCTTTATTAAGTTACAAATAATCTTAAGGTAGGAAGTAATTTATACAGCACAGAAGGACCAGCAAATCCCTGAGCAAGGTAAATAGCAGCTAAAATATATGTTCTTTACATCAGCTGTAAAAGAAAACTGCAGGTACTAGGGCAGTGGCTCAGCAGTTATGGCACTTGCCTGGCATTCGGGAAGATGGAGGTTCAAACCCCAGCACCATGTACACAATGAAGTGTTCGAGCAACGAAGGCCACATGAAAAACTAAATGAAACTGATTCTCTCTTTTACTGTCCCCTCCCTCTCTTTTAAAAAAACTTTTTTGAAAAAAAAAAGATATAGGCTTAGATTATAAAACTGTCATTAGAAAGAAAACGCAACAGGAGAATTTTTAAAACATAGTGACCCCATTAAAATGTCAAATAATATTTTGATGCAAGTTATAAGATAAAACTGTATTTAGATAACAATGAACTATAAAAATCAGCTTTTAGCATTCTGTAAGTAATAAGCATATCATTGTGCTGTCTGCTAGTGAAAGAAGCGTTCCTTGGGTGGGAGATGATTTTAATAGAGGAAAGTGATGAATGTTGGATGTGAGTTTAGAATTGAGTTGAGAAGTGCCATATGGTAGTCATGTCCAATGTGAGTCTGTTGTAGCTTGAAAATTTCAAAATACAAAATACCATTTTTAAGGGAATGGAAATTAATGACTAGTATACACAGTTTCCAAAAATAAATTGCATAACTTTATATTAATTAAAGATTTCTTGATTATGATTTTTGTGACTAAACAAAATATATTGAATCCATTATTTATGAACCAGGGATACAAAGCTCCAAAAAATTATATTCATGGAACCTATAAACTCTTCCTGCTTAATGTCCAAACAAATCATTGTGGTTGATCATTTCGTGAAATAATGTGTAAAGAAAGTAATGTTTTTCAGTTTGCACGTGAACCTCCTTTCCTCCAGGAATAGCACAGGATTGTGCAGGGAACTGGGCTTATCCTTACAAGCACTGGGCAAGATACCACCTTGGCAATGTGTGTCACTCACTGAGTGACCCTGGAAAGACACCCACTGGGGCATTATCTCTCCTACAGTTGGAGCAAGAAAAAATATTTTCCTTTTTCTTTCCTCTTCATAGTAACTTTGAATGCTTTTCATTTAGACTATGAAATTTTCATTTTTCAACCAGAAAGCAGTTTTCTCTCTTGATGTATTGCCCCTAAAATGTGTTTGAAATTAATTCCCTACACTTAGCTGAGTAACAAAAAGATGAAACACTCTGATGGAAGACTTGAATCATGAAAAGGCCTGGGTTCTCTCTGTCTTGACCAAATGAGCCCAGATGACCTCTCTCTGCTTGGGCTTCCCAACTTTGGAGCGTTGGGCAAGACTCCAACAGCCTCTTCCAGCTCAGAAATTTTGTGTTAACATCTATACAAATCCCTTTTTAGATTCTTGGACTCCTGGGTTAAAAATGGACAGATAGGCGTAAATGATGTAGGAAAATAAGAAATCCTTAGTTATTTTGTAATTGGGTCTAAAATTTCAACTCAGGGAATTCAAATGCAGTAGCTGTGGATAACACCTCAAGGCCACGTAAGTCTTTATGTGTCTTCTTCATATTCTGTGTGTGGGTTCTCTGTCCCTTGGCCTTAGGAGAACAAACTGATGAGTTCTCGCTGACCTCTGCTCTCTAAGGTTCTGATTCTCATCCCTGGCCTCAGGGCCACTGTGTTTGGAACAAGTTTCCTTGGTCACACCAATGCATACTTAAATCTAAGAACACAGCTCTGAGGTGACGTGTCGTAGCAACTGAAATAGTGTTTGAGATGATTACTGTAATATGGTTGTTTTGCAAACAGTAGCGTGAGTAGTTTTAGTTACATCTGTGTTTCTCGGTGAAAATGTACTTTGGCAATACACTTCCATTTTCTGAACCATGAAAGCCACATGACTAATTCACAAACTGTAGTCCTGAATTTAATTCATTCACCATTTTATCTTCAAAGAGAAAAATAAGAGTTGCCTTTTTTAAAATTTTTTGAACAGCTTAGCCACTGAGGTTTGAAAGAAATAAAGTATGCTCCTGGGCCCACAACAAGCCTTTGCGCTAGATTTATGTGAGTTGAGTACATCTCTCGGTTTCTGAATATTTTCTGTCTTTGGCAATTTTTTTTTTTGACTGATACTCATTATGTTTTATCTTCTCTGGGCTTTATTCCATAGATTTACAAAGCACATCAGTTCAGTTTGTTTCTGAAAGATGAAACACAAATTGAATAATGTGCCTTTGATTCTAATGTACCTGTTACAACTTAACTAAAGTAGTCATGAGCAAAATTTTATTTCTAAAAGCATTTATCAGGTGAGAATATGTGACCAAAACCATTAAAAATCAGACTTAGTGAAAAATTATGCTTTCTTAAAAGGGATGTCTTATAAAAGATATTCCGGAGAGCTAAAATTAGATTTTCTTATGTAATAGAAGTATATGAAATAAAGTCTTGTTCTTTTGGCTAACAGGACTTTTAATTAATGATCAAATGCATGTTTATTTTGTATTGATTTTGTATCTTGATTTTAAATTTCTGGAAAATTCAAAATATTGATGGAAAGGACTCATGATGACAGCAAACTGAGAAAGAGAGAAAGAGGGAATCAGTTTTATTTAGTTTTTCCTATAGTTTTCATTGCTCCAACACTTAGTTGTGTACGTGGTGCTGGCATTAGAACCTGGGTCCTCACCCTTGCCAGGCAGGCACCATAACTGCTGAGCCGCTGCTCCAGCCCAACATCAAACTCTTAATTCCAGGTTCTATTTGAAAAAAAAAAAATCGTTCGTTTCTCATCATGATAAAAAACAAAAAATACACATGTCATGTTAAGAACTGTCTAAGTTAATTAATAAGGATCTATTTGTAAAACAAAGTCAAAGTTTACCAGTAAATTCCTTGCTAATAGTCAGCATCTGCCTTTGTGATTCCAGCTAGCAAAGGCTTATTTTAAAATTCAGGAGGCATAGTAGTCTTTATTCACCAGCCAGTTCATGTTGCTAGCCCTTTCAGAATATTTTATTACCCTGTTTCCATTATTCCCAGGGGTGAGTAATTTATTGCTCCTTTTGGCCACTCATCAAGTAGTAGTTGGTAATGAGAAATCTTCATGTAATATTTAGAATAAATTTTTACCTTTTCCTGTATTTTCTAGTTGAACACTCTTGGGTTTTGAAAACAGTAATTTTTCTCTTTCCTTCTCTGCCCCATATAAGTTCTTTGGGTGTGTGATCCTACCATTGTAATTAGCTTTTTTTCTGCTCATTGATCAATGTTTTTATTATAATATTTTCCCCACTTCTCTCTCCTGTTTCTGAGATAACTGAGAAGTAAATGCACTCTCAGGTTCTTATAAAAAGCTACTATTTAGGTGTCATCTGTTCTTCTGCAAACCTAAGTATTTGTCTCTCTCATTTTGTCTTGATTACCAAAATTATTGCAGATGCATAATTAATTTTCAGATTCTTAATATAATCCACTTGATTTCTCCAGCTTTTAGAAATTTGTTAATCTAATTTCAAGGCATTAGATTTTTTAAATTACTCATTTACATGCATCTATTATATTTCCCTCTGTAGTTAAATTTATGTTTGTATGTAAATGCTTCTGTTGTTTCTAACACTTTCCAATTTAGTATCATTCTCAAATAATGAACAACTGTTACCTGCTGGGCTTCCATCTGCATGCTTAATAAATACTACATGGTAAGAATACAGTTTCATGGAGGAGAACTGTACTATAGTTAATTTTTCAAACAACAATAAAAGAAAACATGTATTGTGGCTTTAGCAAGCATTATTTCCCTGGGACAGTTTTGTTCTAATTATGCAGTGCCCAAACTGATACTATCATTAATTCACATTCCCCAGAGCAATATGCCCCCCCCATGATAGATATATGCAGGTGTTAAAAAGTTGGGTATGTGTAACTCATAAATATTAGCTAAGAAAACAAACTAAATCAGACACCCATCATTATTATCACAACATTTTTCCTGACCTTTCATCCATATATGTAGCTGTGTAATAACACTGTGTAAATAAAAATTTAGTGCTGTGAACACTTTTTAAATATTCACTTTCAGTGCTTTTGTAGTGTTGGTATTTATGATCTGACATAGTTGACTAGATAACTTTTTTATGAACAATACTGTTTTATGCAATTTGATTTTACTTTTATAAACTTGATAAACAATTTCTAATTTATCTTAATGTAGCCAATAAAGTCATTCTTACATTAAGAAATCAAAGGTACAAAAATAAGTTGGTTCTGTTGACTTTGGACAACTTAATGCTCTCCCCAAATACGCCATTAGTTTCCCTCTAACATTTTAATAATGTGCCATAGAGAAAGCCTAATTGGTATGATTTGATCTCTTGACTGGTGTTTGATGGACAGTGTTTTATGGATAGTGTAGCTAGCTTCTGGGAAAACAATTGTTTTTCTTTGCTTTAGGAATATTTTCTAAAAATAACTAAGCAAGAGTTTTTCTTCTGAATATGACTCTATTTAGATTTTAAGATAGGCAGCACTGGTTAATCCTTCAGGGACATGTAGAAAGAAACACACAGGTGGATTCACCCATGCATTTGCTTTTAGCTAACTGATAATTTTCTCAAAACAACCTTTTCTTTTGCTTCTGTGTCAAAGTGGGTAAAATATTTGTTTGAGACTACACCATAGAGTGTTATTTTCAATGATGACAATAGGCTAGAAAAAGTCTCTAGAGAGGTAACAGAATAACAGAAGAAGCCATGAACTTGGTGCTGGGGCACCTGGGCTAGGAGGCGGGCCACATAGAGTCACAGAAACTGAAGTGCACTGTGGGCCCAGTTTGTCTGATCCATGCAGAAGAGAGAAGGCTAATTTGAACTTTTCTTCTGTTTCTAGAATTATGTGGTTTTTAGGTATCTTGGATTATTTTAGGCTGTCATTAAACGTTTACTTGCCATTCACTTGTACTGTTTTCCTTCTCATACACTCAAGAACCCTAATCTTGATGGTGATGTTCATCTTAAATTGCTCACCTTCAATCGTTAGACTTTAGTATTTTTCAGTAAATATTTATTGATCACCTTTTATGGGCAGGTACTGTACAAAATCCTAGAGCAACAGAGATAATGTGCTTCCTATCCATAATAATTCTATTACACTGTGACAAGTACTCACTAAAGTACCACTGTAGTTCAAAAGAGAGACTCATTAATTCTGCTTTGAGGGAGCCAGGATGGTGCAGAAGAAGGTGGCATTTGAACTGCAGGTGGAAAATGGGGCTGGGAAAGGCAGCCAAAAGACCTACAAGCAGAGGCTGGAGCCTGGGCACAGTGAGAAAGGGAGGAAGGTGCACAGTGTTGGAGCAGAGTTTCAGGACGGAGCTTCATTTTCCAGGACTAAACCTTATGATAACCGTTGCAGAGCACAGCAGTGGCTAGACAGAATGGGCCAGAATGACGAGGAAGTGCAAAGGGAGATTAGAGGGTTGAAGGTACTCATGCTTCCCTGGCCTGCACAGGGGAAAGAGGGATGTGGGTTTCTCTGGACTCACGTGTGTTGGGATTTGCTTACCCATAATAGTTGGGTAGGACAATTAGAGCAGAAGTCTGTGTTCGTTGTGCATTGATTTTATTTTCTATTTTCAAGTCCAATATTTAGTTGGGAAATTTTACCATCATTTTTCTTTCTGAGAAGTTATCTCAGCATAACCTTAATAGAACAAACATTATTAAAACATTATTTTGTTGGGGCTCAGTAGTTATGGTGCTTGCATGCACAAGGAATCAGGTTCAACCCCCAGCACCACATACACAACTAAGTGTTGAAGAAACAAAGGTCAGATGAAAAAAAAAATAAAATTGATACTCTTTCTCTGTCTCTCCTTTCCCTCTCTCTCTCCTGGAAAAAAAAAAGATTATTTTGTTTGGCTGTAAGTATGCACTAAAGGATTAAATTTATGACAGGATCTCACAGATACAGGCACATTTCAATTATAGGCAACATATTCTTCACATATGAAAGATCACATTTAACCTCAAAATTCCAAATCAAACCATTTCAGACAACTGAAAGAATAAAATGGCATGATGGTCGAGGAAGCTGCTTTTTGTAAATTTTGAAGTTCTAGATTATTTTGAATAATTAAGAACACTGGGAAAAATACACTAAATGCTATGCCTTGACTCTCAGCCTTCTCCCTGAACATTTGCGGGGTGAGGGAAGAACTGTATGTTAACTTGGAATCAGACTCTCTGTTTTGAGCCATTTAATTTAGACTCTTTTTTTAATGTAAGCGCTTTTACTTTTACTTTGGCAATCAGCATGCCATTTTAATTAGCACTCAGAACACAGCGGAATACATTGATGAGGCTCAAGACATGAAGGAATGCATTCAGAATGTCCTGCCTGAGGACTCTGGAAGCATCCAAAAAAGATGCTCTCTGTATAATGTGTGAGGCTTCTGGGAAATCATCCTCATTGGCATTTATACTCTTGTACAGTTAATCATTTCAGTGTTTTGAAATGTCAAAATACTGGCGCTAGCAGCTTTGTCATCTATACTATACTCAGAATATTAATTTCTCAAGCTTGTTCTGATGTATCAACTGAGCTATAAGAAAACTAAATTCTTACATCTGCCCAGAATTTTCTTCTGAACTTTGCCAATCAATCTCTTACACATCTTTTGAGCCCTAGCTGCCTCACCCCTTCACTGTCCTTCACCTCCCCTTTCCTGAGGCCATTCTCTTCTTAATATGCCCACTGCCCATGCACCTTCAACTGCAGACCACTGTGTTCTAATTATTTCCTCAGTGCATTTCCCTCTCCTGTTGACTCTCAGTGCCATACTTACAGGAACCATGTCCCTACGTCTGCATTTTGGTTGAAAGGCACAGTGCACTAGAATAGAAAGAGCATTTACTTATAGTTACACTGATATAGGTTTGATCCTAACTGCTACTTACTTGCTCTGAGGATTGGAGCAAATTATTTAACTTCTTTGAGCTTCTTTAAATGAGGATAATGACACCTATTATGCAGGATATTGAGAAAATTAAATAAGCTTCCTGCAAAAACACATAAAGAGGTCCTGTTACTCACTGGTAATTACAAGTAGTACAGCCCTTGTTACCAAGATTATAAAAGTGAATAAGGCATGACCTCATCCTAAAGACTTCATAATTTAATAAAAGAGGCCAGAAAGTAGACCATTGCATTATAATCTTTTTTTGCAATATAATTCTTGATAGATGAGTAGTAATTTACTAGCACAGAAATTCTAGGGATTGGCATAAAGGCAGCAGGATTGGGGGTAAAAGGTCTGTGTGGTGCCTTTCAAACAGAGAGGATGGAAAGTTCAAGATTCATAGGGGCATAATGGCATGATGATGGGGAGATTAGGCTGGAGGTGTGAACATCACCAGTGCCTTGCAAGCTGGGCCCCGGCTTTAGGAAGAGTACAGGATTAGATTTACATTTTTGGCTGAGTTCTTTCCTTGGCAGGGTGTGGAGTGCTTTGGGAGAGTCCAAAAAATCAGTAAGACCAGTTAAGAGGCCATAGCCCAGGGGCTGAAATAGTGGCTCAGTGGTAGAGCACTTGCCCAGCAGGCACAAGGACCTGCGTTCAAACCCCAGCATCACATATACAACTAAGTATCAGAAAAACAAACAAACAAACAAAAAATTGATTCTCTCTTTCTCTCTCCTAAAAAAAAAAAAAAAAAAAAAAGACTGTAGCCCAAAAGTGGCCCCAGCAGGGACTGTAGGGGGAGGAAAGTGGACGGAACACACCGAGGCACCTAGGAACCAGGAGGGGAGGATGTGATCAGAAACGGAGGTGAGAGAAAGACAGTAAGGAAGGGAGAGGAAACTGTCAGGGAAATACAGAGTTTTGACTTGGGAATGGTGATACCATTCCCATGCGAGAGAGGTGGTTTAGGGTACAATTGGTGCTGTGGCTTAATGTCCCCTCGAAAAGTCATGTTGAAATTGTGATTATAAGGGCATTAAGAGGTGAGCCTGTAAGGGGTGACTAGGCCTCAGGAGAGCTATACCTTCCTGAATGGACTAAGGCCTTTACCTCGGGAGCAGGGACAGTCCTGTCCCTGCACATGCTCTGACCCTGCAAGAAGGCCCTCACCAGGTGCAACCTCTCAATCTTGGACTTGGCTTTGAGAATCATGAGCTAAATAACTTTCTGCTGTTTATAATTTACCCAATCTTTAATGTTCTGTTGTAGCAACAACAACAAAAAAGACCTGAGACCCCTTGCAGGAATAGAAAATTAGTCTAGTTTAGAAACAGGTGGAGGAGGCACCAGTTGGGAGAGTGGGACATCTGAATCTCACCTTGCTGGGTTCCTATGTGTTTTGACCGTGCTGATTTTTTGTTCTTAAATATACACATTTACATGAGGATGATATATATTGAACACTGATGAACTTTGTGACAAAGACTAGTTCTAGTGTGAGCATCAAGCCAATTTGATCTTTGACCCATTTTCAATACAGCAGATTTAAACACTTTCCAATTGTCTTAACTTGAATTTTTGCTTTACTAATATTATTTCCACCAGGATAAAATCTTTCTCATGGATGTTTTGCAATGAAGGCTCAATTTATCCCTTTTTTCCCCATCCATCTTCGTCAATGTTTTCTACAGATAAAAGCTTTTTCCATAGTAAGTTTCATTTTAACTCCACTATTTTTATGATGTCAAATTTACTGTATCAGATTTTGCACATCTAAACTTTTTCATATCCTTTTGATATTTCATCAGTTTGTGAGCAATAATTTTTATCATTTGTCATTTTTGCTATCATCTCCTATATTTTACTTTTTAAAAATAAGCCTAAAATTTTTGTGCAGTGTTGAAATTTGCCAATAGTATGTGATTCTCACTTCACATCTGTAAAAATTTTCAATATGTGTAACTTTGGCCTTTGTCCATTTTGTTTTGGTCCTTAAGATCAAAATGACAGAATCAAAATGACACCTTCAGCCTTTGGGATAGAAGAGGGGTGGTCCAAGACGTAGGTGCACGTGTATAGGCATGGGACTTGCAAAGAATTCTGGGATGGAACACATATATGGGAGTCATGTTGTTCATATGCACATATGGAGCCCAAGAACAAACAGAAGAGGGTTGTATCATGAGAGACAGTCACCCCAGAAACCCAGGAGACATACCACCAAGCTGGTAGGAAATTGTCAGCAGAGTAGTCGTCCATGAAGGAGAGGTGGGCAGCCCAGCGAGACTCTCAGCGGGGTGTTTGCATGGAAGCCAAGAAAGGAAGTGGTCACCGATGGGCAAAGAGGGCATACGCTAAAGTGTGTTTGGATTTAGCAACAATGATGATGATGACATGGTCCTCAGAGTAGTCTCACAAGTAGAGAAAGATTCAGCTGCATGTGCCCAAGAGGAGTGAGAAGGAGGCGAGAAGCGGAGATGATGTACTGACAGCACGTGGCGCAAGGAGGGAGGTTTGCTCGTGTGTTGACAGGTTTTTTTGTTTCCTTTTAGCATGGCAGAGTCTTGAGCATGGTTAGACACTGATGGGTTGAAGGGCAGAGCATGAACACGGAATGGAATCCCTGAAGAGCACATCAGGACCCCAGGCCCTTCCAACGGGTGGATCTCCATTAGTCTTGCTGCCAGTGTCTCTGTGTCTAGTGAGTCCCCAGCAGCCACATGCTCAACAAGATGCGGCTGTCATTTACTGGCTCATCTCATTGGCACCTTACCTTGGTTTGCCCATTTGTCCTCTGATGCCTTATAGCAGGCCATGAGCTTTTTCCTGACCTGCTACCACTGGCTTAGTACTTAAAATCTTCAGTCACAGGGGGTCTTATCTATTATCTCTAACTTACAGTAACTGGCGCCTGTCGTGACTCTTTAATATTAAAGGAATATTTGAGAAAGGGCATGACATCATGTTCTTGACATCAGATGTGCTCTGATACCCTTGCTTATTACCTGTGAGCTCGGGGCTTACCACATCTGCTGAGATCCACCACTCAGGTCAGATGAACCAAAAAAACAGAGCGCTCTGCTATGACCCTGACCACTTACTGCTCTACTCGTTTGTCCTGAGACTGCACAAGTCATGGTGAAAAATTGAATTGCCTCACAAATAATGGGGCAATTGCCAACACACACATGGCTTGTGTGTCCATCCGGTGTGGGATCACCTAGTCATCCATCCGTGTCATCACTGAATATTTGTTGGACACTTCCTTGCACAGGGCATGAAGGATGTAACACGAAGAAACACAGTTCCAGCCCTTGGGTGCTCCCAGTCCAGCAGGTGAGTTTGTTCTTGCTGCAGTGTTATGTGAAAGGGAAGCCAGGTAAAGAACCAGTTAGTCTAGGTAAGCAGGGACCAGCATATTACTTTTTTCTTTTGTTTTTGGTAGACTCTATCAACAATCTGATGAAGTCAGTTGAACATAGGAAATATGCTCTTCTTACCCTAATGTAATTGCTTCCCCTGCCAGATCACACAGCTCCAAAGGTTAACTTTATTTTATGAGGCTGGAGAGGCTCCAGGACTGCAATAACCTTAAAGGAAGCTTGTCGGCTTGTGCAGTGGCCAAGATCAGCTGCCGAATCTCCGGGGCATGAAGAAAGGGCATTCTCTTTGAGTCCCTTTATACTTTCAGCTGACATCCCCCTTCCACCTTGTCCTGACCCTGCCTTTGCTCTTGTTGTTCTTCCTTCAGGACAAAGTGCAAGACAGTTTTGTTGGCTTTTCTTAAGTCAAGTGTGTTTGTTTGACCTCTGAGGAATTGAGTGCAGGGCACATGAATAAACTACAGGCAGACAGCTGTCGTACTCTGTGTCTTCCCCTGACGGGTTCTCCGAGCCTGCCTTTCTTCCTCTGCAGTGTCCTGATTGCTCTGATGGAACACTGTCTCTACATTCAGCACTGTGGGGGCGCGGGCACTGGGGACAGTGAGGGTCTGGGGAGGCTGTGAAAAGCCCGACATGGCCTGCCGTTGTCTCCTGGAACCAAGCCTCTAGCCCCTTTGGGTCAAAGTTGTCTAATTTAGGGTGGGAAAGAATCAGAGATATTGTGTATAAATCACATCCCTGAAGTGGAAGCGTGCATTAAACTACAGTAAAATGATCTATAAGCCACTTTAAAATGAACCTTGATGTCCCATGATGGTGGGCTCTTAGAATCAGGAAAGGAAAAGAAATTCTCACTCCTTCCCAGTGCGCTCTCTCTCTCTCTGACCTTGTGTCCTTTAGTTCCTGGACCTAGTTCCGTGCCAGAGAATGGGGTGGGAGCATCTGGTCTTCGTTCTTGGTCCACACAGGCCCATCGCTGGTCAGCCCCTTTGCTCCCAGTGAGTGTGTTCCTGTTTCCCTCCAAGCTTGCTTTCTTGGAGCACAGGCTCATGCAGGGTTGCTGGTGGAGCCCACTGCCTAAGGGATCATGGGCACATGGCCATTCCTGGCCTGATTCTCCCTCTCTGCAGGAATGGTGGTCACCCTAGTGTCTCTTCCCCCTTTTCCTCATACTTCGCTAGGACCTGAAGAGAGCAGTGAGTGTTAGATTGAGAGGCTTCATCTTCTATTCTCCACAGCTGTCCCTTGAGGCAGTGAGTCCCCCAGGTAGTGGAGCAGGGACACAGTGGATTATCTTCAGAGCATCTGCCACATAAGCAAAAGCAATCACAGAAAAGAGAGTCTCATGAAGAGGGAGGACTGTTGACAAAATATTTACAACTTGAAATAAACAGTATTGGCTAATGACAAAGATTCCTGGCAAGACTAAGCCACTGGAGGTGGCCTTTTGGGGAAGTGGCATGTTGTCTGTGCTTGTCACTTCCTCTTGGCCACTCCCTCCCTGAGCCATAGCGTCTCCCCTCTCCAGCCATTCCCTGTCTTTGCCTGCCATCATTCTTCCCTCAAATTACACCAGAACTGGGGGAGCAACTGGAGGGGGGCATAGGCCCTGAGAGTTTACTCCACCTTGGGGATTTGTTCTGAGGGTCATATGCCATGGTCATGTCTGGCTGTGGCATCCCTCGGTGGCTTTGCTTTTATAAAACATCTCCTGGATTTCTGCTAAGCTGTTTTCTCTGCTTTTTAAAATTTAATTTTATTAGGCTTTACTAACATTGATTATGAACAACCCTCAGTGGATACTATACAAAAAAATAAAATAGCATCTGTAACTAATCCAGAAGAGGGTTGGATTTGTGCCCATGTGGATGAAGAACCTGGTGTGTTTTGACAGTTGTATCCAGCCAATAAGCCATTGTGGTATCAACCAAAGGGATGTGGACACATCCTAGAGCCTGAGTAATCAGTCCTTCTTGACTGTATTTCCTATCTATTATCAAATGAAAGGCAAATTCCCTCTCTGTATTTTTAGTAATCATACCGACAATCTCTCTCTAGTATTTCTTGCTCCTCAATTATGTGTTGAAACTATTTGGATTAGATTTTCCCAAGGTAACCACGCAAAGTCCTCCTTTGCCTGCACCCATTATCAGTACTGCAATCCAAATAGATTGTCCCCAATTCTACAGCAAACTCTCTACCTACAGTCAGTAATTAGGAGTGCTGCCTGATGCCTAGTTCTTAAGGAAACTGAGGGCAACAGACCTGAGACTTGCCAAAGCCAGGAATCTTAAAATTTAGCTTTATCCTTATAAGGGATAGGACTTTATTGCCAAAGTGGCACAACCTTGTACAATTGCGCCCAATCAGAATGGACACTGTGGATCAGTACTGGTGACTCCTAATATACAAATAATAATAATAATAGCTCTTGAATACCATCCAATTTGACTCATTTGTTCATAAAATAACTCCACATAAGAAAATAAGAAATAAGTAGTGCTAATCCCTCACTACATCCATTTCTGGGCCTCCCTCACTTGTTAGAATGTTGGTTCTTCCACTGATATTTCTGAATTAGAAGAAGCTACTAATAGTAACATGTATCTAAGACTTCTGAAAAAAAGCTTTGATGACTTTAATCCAAGCTTTGAAAACTGAGTTCTCTAGTCTTGCTTCAGTAGATTTTCAAAATAAATGAGTTTTAGATACACCAATGCCTCAACAGTGGCTTATGAGCAGTTATTTGTGAAAGCTGTTGATTCTATGTTCATAAAATCAAAAATTTAAAAGATCTTAAAGAACAGATACAAGATTTTCATTAAATATGTGACACCACTTCCACTGATTTGTTGGAATCAAGGGGAATTTCTGCTCCAGGAAGGTTTTCAATCCTTATTCTCCTCCTAGTCACTGAACTTCCTTCCTGCTGCCTGGAATTCTCCGGTGGGTTTTAAGTGCTTTCCAGCAGCCACACCCACATCAGATGGTTACCATCAGGACCAAACCATTTGAGGAACTCAGCCACCTGGCCAAAGATGGCCATGGAGTTGATGATAACAGTGATGACATCAACCTTTGTCCCAATGCATCTCTTGAGGGTGACAATGTCTACCTGCTCCTTCCAGTAACAACGTTCACTCCTTCAAAGGTGGTAAGCAATGGTAGTGCTGTACTGTTCTGTCCCACTCTCAGCTGGCTGAGAGATTAAGCAAAAGTGGGGAATTGTTAAAGCAAATCCAAATAGAAACAGGGCTGAAAAATATCCCCCCAAACAAACCCCGTTAGGCCTCGAAAATGACCTTAATCTTGCTTAAATTGCAAATATAGTCAAAACTTAACTTGGTTCATTAGTTTTAAATGTGTGTTAGAGAAAAATCAGTCAATCAGAAGCAGCCACCTAACTTCAGTTTATACAGCTAGGACTTTGCAGTGCACAGATGGAATAAGGCGACTATAACTGTAACCGAACAAATATTTGCCTACTTTACGCCTTCTCACTTTAAAAGCCTGTCTCTCGTGCTTCCGTGACAGAGCCCAGACCTTTTTTGGTTTGGGTGCCTCTCAATTCATGAACTGTTTTTGCTCAAATAAACTCTTTAAAATTTTTATTGGGTCCCAGTGTTTCTTTTAACACTTTTTTTTTAATAAAAACAAGTAGCAGCTGGGGTACAGCCACTACTTAGGCAGCATGCCTGATTAAAAAAGAAAGAAAGAAAGAAAGGGATAAACCCATGAACAAAAATGTTTTTGAAGGCAAGCCTGGGTGCTCTCAGGAATTTGCTGGCATTCCCAATCATTCCCTATTCCCTATGGCTTTTGTGGCCTGCCAGAGGACTCTTGGGAAGTTGGTGCTTGGACAGGGAGGATCCTCGGGGCTGCAGGAAGCCTTCTTTCCATCACATGCTCTTAGCGTTTACGGACTCCTCCGACAAGGGCACAGCCTCTGCTTTAATATCAGAGCCATCCAGTGAGAGAGCTCCCTGACGTCATCCTGTGAAGAGCAGCCACACCTGATGCTTTCTTGAGGCCTGAGCAAATATGAGGACACTGAGATGCAGAAGATGGGAGAGGGAGGAAGGAAGCTGAGCCTGGGGGGAGATTTCAGACGATGCCTCCCCCTCCGCAGGTTTAACATGCATCAAGCCAGGGTAGTATTTTCTCAGTCAAAGCTGTTCCCCACCCCCTTGTCATGAATTCTAATCCCCTTTCCCTGGTTCTCTGAAACTGTAAGCCTCTGTTATTTTGACTTATCTCGTCACCACCTATCATTACTCTGAAGGTGCTACTGGTTTGTCGCCTTTTCCTATTCCAGTTACTACTGCTCTCCAATGGCCAGAGTGTTTCTGCCAGGTGATTTCAGAAGAGGGGAGCACAAACCCCTGTAGATTCTGGAGCCAGACTCAATGGCTTTGAGTCATGGTCCTTTTGAGTCCCTGGGCCCTTTAACCTCCTGTGCCTCAGTTTCCTCCAGTCATTTGAGATGCTTAAGAGTATTTGACACATTCTGAGAGAGAATTAAGTGAAACAAAGTGTTGGAAGTGCCTGGCAGGCTCTAAGCACACAGTAATCGGCAGGAATGGGTCCCAAAGCCCATAACTGGTTTCACTGCCTTCTCTCACATGGTAGGCAGATTGGTCTTTCTAAGGCACACTGACAATGCATTTCCTGCTGGAACAAATTCCATGCTCCTCTTGACCCTCTTGAGTTGATTCCGGGCTGTCCTATGTTCAGTTCCTGTCACACCCTTGCAGGCAGTGTGTATTTTCCTGGTCCCATGTCTGCCATCTGGGTCCACACCTCTGTGCTGTGGAGGCTCTTAGCCTGAGGTTTTCCTCTTCCTCTTTTCTCCTTGGTAAGCCACTTCTCATCTTTCCAGCCCCAGATAAGATGTCCTATGTTCAATGAAACCTTTGCTGGCCTTCCCCTTCTCCTCACCAAATAGTGCTATGTTTCCTTTTCTGTAGTCCCATGGCAATTAATACATCACTCAAAAACTTAACCCTACTGGGCGCGTATCCTATGTCACCCACACACTGCAGATGGGGAAGCTGTGCCTTTCTGGTACGTCTGGGCCCCCCAGGACTTGACATGGTGATATGTTACGCTTTCTACTTTACTTCTTCATCGGGAATTTCTACTCTGGTTTTACGAAGTTTAGCCCATATGAACAAGGAGCTTCCAAAAAGAACGTCGGATGTTGCCAAGACTTCAGCTGGGAGCAACCTCAGGGAGCGCTGACTTGGGCACAGTGTGAAAGCCCATCAGAAAGGGCTGAGCACTGAGTTGTTGGATTCTTATTATTTGGGGTTGGCTGGGGGAAGAAAAAAGAAACTACAATATGAAGAAGAACCCAGAGCTTTCTTACTCTCCCCTGACAATCTTGAACCAAATGGGCAGGACACCTCATATAACGCGGTTTTCATTGTGCCTGGCTAGATATCTTCCAAACATTACTCCTTAGGTCTCCCAGAGCTCCTAGAGCCAATTTGTGTCCTTAAATAAGTTCTTTGCTTCAGCTTGGTCTTTTAAGAACAGTTGACCTCAGAAAGCTGGAGACCTTATAAACAAAAATATGACTGACTTTTGTATGTTTACATATTTAAGAATATTTAGAAAGGCTATACCTTAGTAGGTGACTGGATATCTATGGAACCTGCTGATATTTTTACTGATGTTCAAGGGCCCAACATTATACTCCCTAAGTTTTCTCTCTTCTGTTCTTCAATAGAAATTCCTATTTCTGCAGTCACCATTTCTTGGCTGCCTGAGTAGAATCTTCCAGAAGTAGGGTTTCATGTGGTGAAAGAGCTTGAATGAGCCAAATTTGAAAACCCCAACCTCCAGTATTCATAGATGCTAAGAACTATAGGTATTCCTGTGTGCAAATGCCTGAGGTCAATAGATGCAGAGGAAAATGGTTTCTGACACATCTACAGTTATTAGTTTCTTTTCTTTCTTTTAGACATCTGGCACAAAAAATAATCATCCATTAATTGAAGGGGTTCAATTATTTGGGTTCTTCTTTAAGCCAGAGAAGACTCTGTCCTTAATGCCATTGACCCCAGGAAGTAATCTATTAAGCCTCCTATGAAACAGCATAACATTTTAAAATGATGTCAGAAAAGTAATTTTCTAAGTAAAGATATGAAGCATTTAGATATATGCATGTGTTTATAATGAGTTGAATTTTATACAAATCCAATTATGTTTGTGTGATAGTATGCCTAGTGAGGTGGAATTTTTTATTAAGAGGTGAATATAGGTAACCATGGCGGAGCAATATCTTTTAAATAAAAAAAATTGAGGCATGTCTAGACTTTGGAAAATGCTGTACAATTAACCTTTTTTTTTTTTTAAATCCTGTGGTTTAATTAAGGCAGTTTGTAGAGGCATGTGGGTATATTTGCCTAAGGGCCCTAAAAGCCTTCAGAAAGGGATGTAAGGGAGGTATTAAATCTTTCCACCAAATATTAAAATTAGGAAAACCTGCTACAGTGGACTCAAGTGATGTTATGATAGAAAATGACCATAAGTTTCCCAAGCTGAAACTCACCACAATGGAAAGTGGAGTCTGGCAGTGATCTGAATTCCATATACCAACACAGCCCCAGGTGAAAGCCCTCCACCTGTGCATTGTGAGTTTGAGTTGGGAAGATTCACAGGTGTGATCCAGGAAACCAACCTACCTGCACACCTCAGCAAAGAGCCCAGACATTCCAGGAAGCTCCTGGGGCCATCTAAGGGTTTAAGCAAAGCAGTGGCTTGGTGTTTGTATTGGAGAACTCACTTGGGTGACTAGTGTGGAGGATATACTTAAAAGGAACAAGAATAGAGGCTGGGAGCTTGTTGTCATAATCCAGGGAAGAGGACAGGAGGGCTTGGATGAGTCAGTGACAAAGGAAAAGACTCAAGAAGTAGGAAGCCAAGTTGTCATAACTCAGTAAGTGATTGGCTCAGGGGAGTCAGAGGTTAATTTGTCTGTTATTTGTGTTGTTTGTTACTATTATAAATTGCAAGGATTAGACTAATTGGCCAATTATTCCCTTTTGATTCCATTTGTTTCATCTACTGGTCTCTAAAAAGCAAAATTATGAAGATGGAGCTTTGATTAGCTTCACTTGCTCTCATAATGACACTGGTTATCACTCCCTGTTTATTGAGTGGAGTCATTGTTTTAATTTGCATAAGTGGCTTTTGGATATGCAAAGATCCAATTACATTAAAAGCTGGATATCAATTGGTACAGGAGAACAATTCTCCAGATACGGCCATGACATTAAAGAGAACAAATGTCTGACTCAAAAGTTTGCCAAAATTTCCATTGAGTTAATTCTTCCTGGCAAAGAACTATGGAAAGGGGGGAAAAAAAGAAAGAAATATGGATGGTCTTAGCCAAATAGAACTTCTGCAGATTAAAAGAATGGAGGACATTTGTTTTATAATCAAAATGTTTAAAATTAGAAAAATCAACATTTCTTTTGTTATAAAACAACAACCACAACTATCACCATTACCACCTAAAACAGCCAAGTGGTGTATATGGCAAAAACGAATGAGCATCCCAACCATAACCACCTCCTCACCAACATGCTAGTGGGGGGCAGTGATCATGTTAAAAGACTGGCAGAAATTCTTCCATTCAAGTCTTCCACTGGTCTTGAAGAGATCTTGATCATTGCACAGAATCTATGGTAGTTCATGTTCCAAGGAGGTAACCCTTGGCCTATTTCCTTACCTGACAATGATTCAGCCTAGCTCACTAGTTGGCTGAATGCTAGAACTGTTTCTGGTAAGACATGTGGTCGCACCAAGGCAGCAAATGGTGGGAATGAGAGAGAGATAGGACGGAATTCCAGAAGAAAACGGTAAGTCAAGGTGGAGTACAAAAGGCAGGAGCAAGCAAGAAAATCGGCAGGCCTGGTGATGACGGCTTGGAAGACACCTTCTCTGCTTTTACCCTTCCTGGAACCCTGAGCACTGTTGAGTTTACCTCTGCCTTTCCTGAAAGTATTCCCCCAGAGGTCATCCAGGAACCATTTGGTCATGGGAGTTGATGAATTCTCTCCATTTTACCCCCTTTAACCTCCCTCTGTGTCTGACATTACTGACTACAGTCTCCTTCATGAGTCTTTTTCTGTCCTAGGATTTTGTGACAATGTGCTCTAGTTCTTAATGTCCCTCATTGCTTTCTTCCTGTGTTCTCCACTGCCTCCTCCTCTTTTCTAGTCTACTGTGGGCACTGCCTATGAGTGTTCTTTTTCTGCTTCTTTTTTGTTTACATTTTCAAATTTTTGAATATTTAATTCATTTCTAGAGCTTCAATCATGATTTTTATTAGGTAGATTTTGAAATACTCCAGATGTAAATAAAAATCTAAGTCTGGTTCTGAATTCCTTTGGAGTTCTGATCTTCCTTTTTCTGTTATCTTCTAGATATTTTCCACTTGTATTTCAAATTCAGCATTTCTAAAACTGAACTTGTCTTTTTGTCCACTAAAATCCTTGGTGTGGACTAAAAAGAATTTTCCCGATCTCTTACCTTCCTACTTTTCCCAGTCTCATCTCTTGCCTCTCTCCCACGAGCACCATCATTTCCAACCACCTCTACATAGCAATTGCTTGAATTTCTCATGCTACCGTGTGTCTTATGCTATTGAAAACCATGTTCTCTTCCCCTGAAACACCCTTCTCCCTGGGCCTGGATTCCTCCCAACCAGGCAGACCATCTTCAACCTTCAAGACTTTTCTTGGGCTTCACTGAACTCCTAGATCTGGTGCCCTTCTCTTGCTATCTCCTAAAGCACCCCCTGGAAATCTCTGTTGCAGAACTCACAACCCTGTAGTTTGATTTATTTTTTAATTTTTGTTTTTATTTTTAAAGAGAAAGAGAGAGAGAATCAATTTTCTTTAGATTTCCATTTGTTTTTTGTTTTTCTGACATGTAGTTGTGTATGTGATGTGCTGGGGATTGAACTTGGGTCCTTGCGCATGCCAGGCAAGCACTTTACCACTGAGCCACTGCTCCAACCCAACAACAACTCTGTAGTTTAATTGGTTGTTTACTTGCTTGCATTCCAAACTAGACTGTGAGTGTTGTGAAGAGGATTGTCTTTGATCTCTGCACCCCCAGTGTCTAGTAAATTGCTTAACACAAAGTAAGTACTTACTATGAGTATGTAAACTCTTTCTCTCTCCTCCTTTTTTGGTTTTATTGCTTGCTTGTTTTTGTTTTGGCCGCTTCCTCTTCCCCATTCTCCTCCTACTCTTCTTCTTCTCCTTCTTCTTCTTCTTCTTCTTCTTCTCCTTCTTTTCTTAGAGATGTGGTCTCACTATGTTGTTGCCCAAGCTGGTTGCAGACTCCTGGGGTCAAGCAATTCTTCTCCCAAGTCGTTGGGGCTACAGGCATGCACCACTGTGTCCTTGTTTTCTGATAATGGTGAAGACATCTGTTTTAGTCAGTTTTTTTCACTGCTGTGACCAAAAGACCTGACAATAACAATCAGAGGAGGAAAAGTTTATTTGGGGACTCACATTTCCAGAGGTCTCAGTCCATAGATGGCCAACTTCATTCTTTGGAGCCTGAGGTTAAGCAGAATATCACGGTGGAAGAGTGTGGCAGAGGAAAGTGACTTAGGACATGGCACCACAGAAACTGAGAGAACTCCACTCAACAAGGACAAAATATAGACCCAAAGGCACACCCTCAAGGACTCACCTCCTCCAGCCACACCCTACCTGCCTAAGTTAAATCCAGCTAATCCCCTTCAGTGGATCAACACACTAAGATAAGACTGTCATAACCCAATCATTTCACCTCTAAACTTTCTTGCATTGTCTCACACATGACCTTTAGGGGGACACCACATATTGAAACCTTAGCAACATCTCAAATTATGTCTCTAACCCTGACATCGTCCCCTAACTCCAGGTTCACATCCTTTACTGCTCCTAACTTGAATGTTCATCAGGATTATACTTGTAATAGTTTCCAAGCAAAGATCTTGATTCTTTGGCTCCACTACTTCCCATCTGCATAGAATACAAACCTTAAAAGCATCCTTAATTTCTCTTTTTCTGCCATTGCACATCAAATCCAATAAAACAACCTATATTTCACCTTATCAAATATCTGGAACCTGGCTATTTTCCCTCTTCTTTACCAATCCACATTTGCCCAAGCTGCCATCTTGCCTTGCTGGAATCCAGTGGTGCCTTCTCATGGATCTCTGCATGTCCACTCTTGCCCCTCCACAAATGATTCCTCCACAGATGACTTATGAGAATCTTCAGGGATTGGCCTTTGGCAGGCTTTCTGGACATTTCCCACCATCTTCCCCTTGTTGACTCTACACAGGCCTGCTTCCTTCTTGCTGAATGTACCAGATAGGCCCATGGCAGGGCTATTCCCTTGCTGTTCTCTGTCCTGAATACTTTTCTTCTAGAACTTTCTGTGGCCCATTGCTTCACTTCCTTCTAGCCTCTGCTCAGCAATCATTTCTGGAAAGAGGGTTTGTCCAACCACACTATCTAAAAAGCAGCTCCATAGCACCCTGTTCTCCAAACCTGATATTTCTCTTGTTGAACACATGCTACTTTAAATATTCATGTATCTTATGTGTCCTTACTTCTCATCACTATATAAGTTCCTGAGGGTCAGGCTTTGTCTGTTGTGTTCTTTGCTATAATCCCAGCATCTGAAACAGTTGGTAGAAGATAGTAAGAGCCCGATAAATCTTTGATGTATGAATGGATTATTCTAGCTACCGAAGGTGATACATTATCCTTGACTCCCCACTTGAGTTCCTTGTTATGTACATTCAGAGCCCTCTCGAGTCTTCCTCCTGTTTATTCAATTAGCATCTACTGAGTGCAAGCTGTCTTGCATCGTGTTTATCATTAAGCTACTTACTTCCCACAAGTGCTGTGTCAGAAGAGGTAATTAATGCCACATGAACTTTGTAAACTCTAAAGCACTACAGTAATGTCATTTACTTTCCAGTCCCACTGTGATGATACTAATTAACGTTACTTCCACTTCCAGCTCATGCAGGAGCCTCTAACTAATCCTCCTGCTTCCAAACTCTCCCTAGATAATATACTCTGCACCCTGCTGCCCACTTAATCTTCTTAAAGCTTTGCCATAATTATGTTCCCTTCCTACTCAAAAACTTTGATTGCCTTCCAATTCCTGGCCAAATTATGTACAAACTCTCTGGCTTGTCTCCAAGACTCTCCCCAACTTGGCTCCAGATTCCTCTTCACTGTCTCCCACTGTTCCCCATCAAAACCCTTGGTTTTCAAGTGACTCTAGTCACTCACCTTTCCCCAAGCACAACTACTTTCCACTCCTGTCTTTCCTCCTGCTCTTCCTGTAATAGGTGCTTCCTGTATACTCTCCTAAAAATTCACACTTTACAAGCTCAGAGCAACTGAACGCCCATAAAGCTGCCATCCCTGATTTTCTCTACTTCCATGTGTTCTTTCTGTACTCTATTTTTATAGCATTTTGTTCTTCCCAGGGAGGGAGTACTCTTATCCTCCATCCTTCCTCTCTTTAGAAGAGGAAGGAAGGCACAGGTGCAAGCCCCTCTTCTAGCATCTGTCTCTTCATTTACTGTTCTGATTTGGAAGCCTGGAACACTTGGCATCTGTTTGTCCAAGTTTCTCTGACTGTGTGTCCCTCTGTTCAGGTTAGGCCTGGTGGGTCTCACTCTGGGATCTGCCTGCCTACACGCATGCACTCATGGCCCCACCACCACATGATGGTCGTGCAAGGACAGGTGTCAATCTTGCTGGCTTGGTGGTGGCAGGCAGCGTAGGTTTAGCACAGGATAAGCTGGGCTCTCCAGTCCAGTCCATCTAAATTAGAAGGCTGATTTCTTGGCCTCCATGTATCTTAAGTTAGATACCAATTTCTTAATTGGTTTAAACAGTTAATTATCACCTTCCCTTAAATCCAAACATCACCCCAAAGACCCTTTGCATGAACTTTAGACTTCAGATTCACAGGCAGCACTTTTCCTTTGCTGTTCTAGAACTTCCTGTGGCTCACTGCCTTACTCCCTTCTAGTCTCTGCTCAGAGGTCACTTCTGGAAAGTTCTATTTATTTGCATGGGGTTATGATGGGCTAAAAAATTTGATACTAAATATGGAAAATGGAACATTTCCTGTTTCTTGGAATATTAGTTCAATGCTGATTACAAAGTATTACAAATCCCTACTGCTATCTTTTGAATATGGGTAGCATCCTCCTAAGGTCCATGTGGTGAAGGCTGGTGCCCAGTGTGGCACTATTGAGAGGTGGTGGAACTGCTGTCAGACCTTTTGGGAGGTCTTCCGCTCATTGGGGTGTGACCCCAATGAAGGGGCTCCGGGGACCCCTGGCCTCTTTCTCTTCCTTTTTGATCCCTGGCAAATGAGGTGAGTCGTTTTACTCTGCATTCAACACCCTGCACTCTCTCTATAGGCTCAGAACGAGGGGAGAGAACCAAGTGCCAGATTCCACACACTGGATATGGTGATTTTTGAACCTGGAGGGAGTGGGAAGTGTGTGTGGAAGTCAAGCACAGGTATCAGACGTAGGACAATTGAATCTTTTGGAGAACATTAAACAGCACCACTTGTTAGTAGGTACAGTTTCTTTGGGGGTTGATAAAAGAGTTCTAACATTTACTATAGTGCTGACTGCATAACTCTAAACACACTGAAAAACCAGTGAACTGTACACTTTAAATTGATAAACTATATGGTAGATAAATGTAAGAAAACTGTGATAAAAATAGTAAATAGCAGTATAGAATAAATTTTCATAAAACAGAAAAAATAACTAGCACTATTTCTCACCCATAGATATTTCTGTATTCAAGCAATACTTTTTTCCTTACATTGTAGGCACTAGCTTGGTGGCTATGGATAAAGTACAATAGACCTGGTCTGTGTCCTCAAAGCTTGGAGTCTAGCATTCTACACCAGACAAGACTGCAGAAAGTGGGTAAAGGGGCAAGAATTAGGTCAAGTCTCCTCTCTGCTCTATAATGACTCTAGGAAGTTGAAGTGTCAGTATTTAAATCTTGAACACGGTCTATAAGAAAAACACAGACAGCATCTCTGTAGGACAGCCAAAATGCCCATGCTTTAAAGATGAGATTTACCAAAGAGAAACTGGAGCAAAGATTCTTCTAGAAATCAAGCAATTTCAAGCGTGAAGTTGCCACTTTTCTGATGTGAAAGAAATGGGATGCCAACACTAAAGCTGCAAGTTAGAGCTCTGGATACTTTTATCCATTTGGAGATTGCAATGGTGCTGTTATTCCATACTTCAGCCAAAATCAACTTCTAGTTCAATGGAACATGAAACAACAGAGGAAGCGATGGGAGAATTAGGATTGGAGAACTGGATGAGAGTCCTTGCTTTGTTCCTACCAGGTCTTCAGCCTGAAGGACGCAAGTTTTCTAGTTCCAGTTGACTCATTGACATGTATTGGGAATGATAAAGACAATGCAGTGGGACTAAACTAGCTAACCTACGCATAGGTCTTGGCAGAGGCCCTGTCACGTAGTACATAGAATAATTAGCTAAGATCCATGCAGTTTTCAGTAAAAATTATCACAGTATCACTTTAGCCACAGTACTGAGGAATAAATGATGTGTGAGCCTTTGTGTGTCTAGGTTCTGGTTTGAATGTTTGTGTCCCTTCCAAAATATATGTTGAAATGTAATCCCCAATGCAACAGTACTAAGAGGTGTGGCCTGTTGGAGGTGATTAGCTCCTTTATAAACCAGCTCCTGGTTGAAGGGAGCATTTTCTTGCCCTTCTGTCTCTACCAGCATGTGCAGGCATATCATTTGCCCCTCTGAAGGGTGAAACAATCAGGAACCATCTTTGAAGCCAAGACCTGGCCCTCACTGGACTCCAACCTTCTATCACCTTGATCTTGGACTTTGCAACCTCCAGAGCCATGGATCCAAGAGAGAGGGAGAGAGGGAGAGGACAGAGAGAGAAACACAGAGTGGGGGGCGGGGTGGGGGAATTGATACGTAGAGCAGTTCTTAGAACATGGTAGGGCTCAATAAACAATTGTTCAATGGATTTATGTACTGGAAAAAGGACAAAGTGTAGATTGCTATAAAATGCTCTTGCTTCTTATTTTATTTTTAACATTTTCACCAAAATAGATTGACTAATTAAAAGAGGCTGTGTGTTTTAAAAATACTTGAAAGTTTCCTAATCAACAGGTATGATATTTAGAATATTTAGCAGTGGGCCTGGTGCTGACCAAATGGGATGGAGGCTCTAGAGTGGTTTCTGGGGGCCCTGAACTTGCCATGAATTATCTTTTGGTTAGAAATTAAGGGTTGGTTTTGTGGGAGAGGTCCGAAGGAAGGACCAGGGAAGAGAAAGAGGGTGTGGAGTGGAGGGGTTGGCAGAGTCTAGCAGCCATTTTCTAACAAGTACAAGATAATTACATTAAAAAAAGACAAGGAGAGAATGAGAGAGAATCAATTTTATTTACTTTTTAATCTGGCCTTTGTTTCTTGTACACTTAGTTGTGTATGTGGTTCTGGGGTTTGAACCCAAAGCCTTGTGCATGCCAGGCAAAGGCCCAACAATAATTACATTTTAAATATCTGGGCTGCTGTGCTGGTGAGTGCTCTCTGAGGGAGGGCTGTCCTTAACACAAAATTCTATAGAACTAGAGTTGCAAAGAGAAAGAATATATCCTATGTCCACCGTTTCTCGGTTCACTTCCCATCCTAAACAGGAAGGACAAGGTGGCTAATGATCTATCAATGAGCTGGGTCATTGAAAAGACCCTAGAAGCTCAGTGGGAGAAGAAGGTGCCTAGCATTACATCACAATCTATAAAAGGCAGGCTGTTTTTGGAAATATGTGGGTGAGTTGCCAATTGCATCAGCCTCGCTGTTATTGCTCTTGATAATACATTATTAGTCATCATTGTTCCAGAAAAGTCCTCTTCATTTGTAATAGATTGGATACTGAATTTCCAATCCACTTTTATAATAATTTTTATCATTGGTGTGTTAGAAATCCTGCAGTGTTTTAATAAAAGCAACTTATTTGAAGATCAATGGAAAAGTAGGGGAATAACGAGCTCCTGGTCACTAATTACCTCTGAAACTGCTACCAATGAATTGAGGTTTAACATACCTTTGTCCAACTCTTTTAAGTCATTGAGCAGTATACAAGATGCCACAAAAATTCAATGGCCTCTTCAGGGAAAGGAATTAAAAATGATAGCTAGCAAGGAGACTTGGAGACAGGATTGTATATGCTTACGCCACTTTTTAAGTGAAAGAAGTTTGAAAAGGTTATAGAGGCTGATTATCACAAATGGCTTCTGTGGCCTACCTTCTGGGGAGATTACATGAAAATTTTTTTAGTAAGTGTATGTCTTAGTCCATCTGTGCTTGTATAACAGAATACCTGTGACTGGGTAATAAACAATGAGCAGAAAGTTACTTGCTCGTAATTCTGGAGACTAGGAAGTCCAAAATCAAGGTGCCAGCCTCTAGCAAGGGACTTTATGAATATGATCACATGGCAGAAGGAGGAAGGACAGTGTGCAAGAGGGCAAAGCTACTCCTGTGAGCCCTACATATAAGGGCATTGATTTATTCAGTAGAGCGAACCACCCCAGATCTAAGTACCTCCCATTAGTCCTGTTTTTCAACACAGTCATATTGGAGATTAAGTTTCCAGTACATGAATTCTGGAGGTACACAGTCAAACCACAGCAGTGTATTAGTCAGAGTTCTCCAGAAAAATAGAACTAAAAGGATTGTAGATCTGTATTTACATATACCTGTGTGTCCACACACACACACACACACACACACACACACACACAGATCTTTCTCATCATGTCTATATCTCTCTGTATAACTAGCTATTTCTATTTACTTTAAGGAACTGACTCACATGCTTGTGGAGGCGTGTGGGTGAGTTCAAAATCTGTTTGTGTGAGCCAGGAAGTCAAAGACTCAAGAAAGAGTTGCAGTTTGAGTCCAAAGGTCTTCTGCTGGCAAATTCCTTCTTGCTTGGTGAAGGTCAGTGTTTGCACCGTTAAGACTTTCAGCTGATGGATGAGGCCTACCCACAGTTTGGAGGGCAATGGCTTTACTCCAAGTCCACCAATTTAAATGTTATATCATCTAAGAACACCTTCACAGAAACATCCAGGATGATGTTGGATGAACATCTGGGCACTGTGGTCCAGCCAAGTTGACATATGGGTTAACCTTCACAAGGTAACATGAAGAATTATGGGTTTTTAAATTTTTATTTAAAGAGAGAGAGAGATAATCAATTTTATTCAGTTTTTCACGTAGCTTTCATTGCTCTGGAGACATTGTTGTGTATGTGGTGCTGGGGTTTGAACTTGTGTACTTGCACATGCCAGGCATGCTGAGCTACTGCTCCAGCCCAAATTAGAGTTTTTATTGTTGTTGTTATTTATCCAAGAGAAAGCTGCCAAGGTGCTGAAACAACTACTCTTTGAAGGATGGTTGTAGATCGAGATGTTAAACCACAAAGAAGGCATGGGGACACGTAGTAACAGAAACATAGTGATACCTCCACATTCTCACCATCCAGAGACCAATCATCGCACACGCACAGACAGATAGACAGACGCACACACCATTCAGCAGTTTCAAGATGTTCAAATGCTTACATGTGAAGGGCAAGGAGCTGAAGCAAGACTCTCAGAAAGCACATTTTGGAGGTGCAGACTGATTGGCAGCGTGTTCGATCACATGAGCGTCAGTCTTGAGCAGACCCAGCATGGTCTTCTGCTGGGAGTTTGTGTCCAATTCCTAACAGTGGTTGCTGCAAATTTTTCTCATTTACGTGGAGCCCCAACCCTGACTAGTCATATTATCTCCTGTTAACAGAGCCTAGAGGCCTCCAAATTCATAGCATACCCCTCAAAACCCTTCCATTTGCTGCCCTTCTTTCTGTCATGACGAGCAGGGGTTCTGAACTTTACCCAGGGAGAGTTTCCCTGCTTGTCCCTGTCCTTTTTACTGTCTCTTGGTCCTTGTTCACTTGATGAAAATATGACTCCTTAGGAATACATATGTCATGGCCTCTACACTAGATATTTTATGCAAATTAAACTTTTTGGTTTCAGTGTCTGCTGTGCTAGACTCATTAATGATGAGATTCTTTTGTAAGCCTGATGAAATTTTAAAAATAATGAAACAACTACACAAACGTGTATATGCATGCATGCACACAAGTGTAAAAGCTCACATTGGTATGTTGTACTAGTAGTGCAGCAGTCAGGGTGGTAGTAACAAAAGAAAATGCACAAACCAGACCAATCTTAGATGAAAAGTCGTTGAAGTGTGATGTATTTTTAGGTGGAGAGACTGAGAATTGCTTGCTATGTGTACTGAACCCTTCATATGTTCTTGTGCAGAAAGCATGGGATCATGTACCATGCACCAAAGGCAAGTTGCAGACAATAGTTACACAGGTGCAGTTCACAGGCCATCTCCCTTACATATCTTCCGTACCCCAAGGCTGCATCCACTAACTTGGTTGCCTTTATTGGGGAACAGTTCTGTGAGTTTCAAAACACATTCATATTTGCAATCACCAGCACGATCAACACCTAGTTTTGATCACATCACCCTAAAAAATTCCCGCCTGCCCCTTTGTGTGTAATGCGCCCTATCCCCAATCTCAGGAATCCATTTTTAATTTTGACAACGTCAAATTTGGCAATTTTATTTTATGGTGTGCCCTTGTAAATTCTAATTGAGGAAATTTTTGCCTATCCCCAACTTTGGAAGAATTTTTCTTTTATGCTTTCTTATAGAAACAGTTTTCTACCTAACAGAGGTTTTACAATTATAGTTTTTTGTTATCTTTAGGTCTCATCAATTTTGAGATAATTGTACATTATAGTGTGTGTTAAGAATTGAGATTAATTACTATTATTATTAATATTTTTGCAGATGATTAGTCAATTGTTTAGTACCTATTACTAAAAAGACAGTTTTTGTTGATTTATCTTGACATTTTCAGCAAAAGTCAATGGACCATATATGCTTTCATCTATTTCTAAACTTTGTGTTCTCTTCAGTTGATTTATATGTCTACCTTGTACTAATACCACACTCTCTTGGTTATTTGCAGCTTTAGAGAAATTTGACATTAGATAATTCAAGTTTTCCAACTTTGTTTTCTTTCTTTTTAAAAAATAAATTCTGATAATTCAATGTCATTGAGATTTACTAGTAAATTGTAGAATTAGCTTGACAATCTTTACAAAACTTCCTGCTGGGATTTTGATTAGATAAAATTGACATCTTAATAACATTGAGTCTTCTGATCTATGAATGTGACTTTGTCAATTAAGCTCTTGCTTGTCTTATTTTTGTATGAAGCAGTTTGGATTTGAATATGGACAATTATTTAAAAAGTGCTCTTAGTGCATTATAGCTATACATAATAGTGGGGTTCATTTTGACATAGTCTCAGATGCATGGAATATCATTTGTTTCATTTCAGTCCCCAGGGCCTCTTTTCTCCCTCCCCTTCCTCCTGCCTATCCCCTCTCCACTACTTCATTTGATGTCCCCCCTGTTTTTATGAATTGGCACTTTACAGGTATACCTAAAGGTGGAACTCACTGTGGTGCACTCGTGCTTGCATGTAGCACAATTTGGTCAACTCCATTCTGCTATTCCTCCCTTTCCCCTCCTCCTCCACTCCACTGAGCGCCTTTCCATTGTCATGGTGCACCTCATTTCCCCCTTTAGATTACCTAGCTTCTGCGTACGAGAGAAAAATTCAACCCTTGCCTTTCTGAGTCTAGCTTATTTCACTTAGCATGCTGTTACGCATTTCCATCCATTTACCAGCAAACTCCATAATTTCATTCTTCTTTATAGCTGAGTAGAACTCCATTTTGCATTTACTTTTACTCTATCCATTCATTTGTTGATGACCATCTGGGCTGGTTACACAACTTGCCTATTGTGAATTGATGTACTGTGTCACTATTGTATGCTGAATTTAGTTCTTTTGGGTTTATATGGTGGTTTCATTCCTAGTTTTTTGAGGAATCTTTATGCTGCTTTTCAGTTGGTTGTACTAATTTTTAGTCCCACCAGCAATGTGTGAGTGTACCTTTCTCCCCGCATTCTTGCCAGCATTTGTTATTATTTGTCTTCTTAATGATTGCCATTTTAACTGGATGTTGAACATTTTTTCATGTATCTGTTGGTCATTTGTATTTTTTTTTTTTTGAGAAATGTCTGTTTCGTTCTTTTGCCCATTCATTGATTGGGTTGTTTGTTTTTGTGGTGTGAAGTTTACTGAGTTCTTATGAATCCTGGATATTAATCTGCTGTGAGAGGAGCAGCAGGCAAAGATCTTCTCCCATTCTGTTGGCTCTGTCTTTAAGCTTTTGCTTCCTTTGCCATGCAGAAGCTTTTTACTTTGATGCTGCCCCACTTACTGATTCTTGGTTTTATTTCTTGAGCTTTGGGTGTCTTGTTAAGGAAGTTGGTCCCTGTACCAGTCTGTTGGAGTGTTGACTTTATATTTTCTTGCAGCCGTTGTAGTTTCTGGTCAATAGCTTTTCTATACTTCAATAATAACCTTGCTGAGAAAGAAATCAGGAAAACTATCCTGTTCACAATGACCTCAACAAGCAAACAAACAAACAGCAACAACAAAAGCAAACTTGGGAATAAATCTAACCAAGTGGGTGAAAGTTCTACAATGATGACTATAGAACACTGAAGAAAGAAACTGCAGAAGACCTTAGGAGGTGGAAAGACCTCCCATGCTCTTGGGTAGGCAGAATTAATATTATCAAAGTGGTTATACTACCAAAAGCAATATAGATCCAAAGCAATCCCCATGAAAATACCGATGACATTCATCACAGAACTAGAAAAAATATTTCTTAAATTCATTTGGAAGATTAAGGGACCCAGAATTACCAAAGCAATACTAAGCAAGAAAGGCAAAGGAGGAGGTATCATAATACCTGATCTCAAATCATACTACAGAGCTATGGTAATGAAAGGCATTGGCATCAAAATAGACCCAAAGACCAATGGAATAGAATAGAAGACACAGGCAAACCCACATAGATAGTCATCTGGTACTTGACAGAGGTGCCAAAAACTATGTTGGAGAAAAGGTAACTTTTTAAACAAAGAGTGTGGCAAAAACTGGAAGAATGAAACTAGATCCCTATCTTTCACTCTGCACAAAAGTCAACTTAAAGTGGATCAAAGACCTAGGAATGAGACCAGTATATGGGCAGTTCTTAACACACGAACACATATACGCACATGCACACACACGCAACACACATGAATTCAGGCTGAGGAAAATCCGTTCCCTGGATTTATAGAATGTCAATTTGCTACCTTTGACCTTAATTTCTCAATTGTGTTGGTAGTTTACCCCTAAGGCTAAATGTTGGGTTTTCTTTTTTGATCATTATTTGCCAATAAAATCCTGATCTTGCTAAATAAGATCTGACTTGAGAAAGGCTTAATTATAGCTGATAATGGTATCTGTTAAATAATGTCTCTGTGTACAGATGAGTTTTCATTTACTTCATCTAAATATTAAAGAAGAAAAGATGCTTTAGAGAATCTAACTCTCCATCATGCTACTGTCTGGAGAATTTTTACTTAGAATGTTTGAATGTGAGGAGAAAAAAAAAATGTCTCTGGAAAGCCCACTGTCCTTTAAAGTGAAGCTGAAAAAGGACCGAAACTCTTTCTTTTGGAGTCTGTGAGACTGACAGTGTTATTAAAGTAGCTTTTTGCAGGTATATTATCTTAAGCTTGTGTTTAGTCTTTTTTTTCCTGCTGCTGTGACCAAAGGACCTAATAAGAACAAGTAGAGGAGGAAAAGTTTATTTAGGGTTCACAGCCTCAGAAGTCTCACTCCATTCACAGCAGCTCCATTTCTTGGGGCTTGAGGTGAGGCAGAATATCGTGGTGGAAGAGTGAGGGAGAGGAAAGCAGCTCAGGATATGGCACCAGAAAGCAGAGAGAGAGAGGGAGAGGCAGAGAGAGGGAGATGGAGGGAAGCGAGCTCTCCTCACTGCTACAAAATATAAACCCCAAGGGTAAGCCCCCAAAGAAACACCTCCTCCACCACCCCCTACCTGCCTACAGTTCCCACCCAGTTAATCCCTACCAGGGGATCAAGGCACTGATGAAGTTAGGCTCTCTGAACCCAATCATTTCACCCCTAACTTGTTTGCATTGTCTCCCACGTGAGCTTTTGGGGGTCACCTCATATCTAAACAGAAACAGCTTGCAATGTCATTATTTGTTATTATATGCTGCCATCTAGTGCAATTCATGGGCGTGACGATAAGGAAGCAGGAGCACCATGCTGGTGAATTTCAACTTGTTTTTTGTATCTGGATTTTGGTCAAATTTACAATGCTCTCAAATTATGTAACAATTCAGGGTGGAAACACTTGCATGTGTTTTCCTAGAAAACAGGATGTCTGTATAAAATGTATTTAAGATTTTTTTCCTTTAACATCTAGAAAGCTATTTTGTTAGTTTGAAGTTATGTTATATTTGAAAAAATGCTTTATCTTTACATATAGCTTGCTTTGTTTAAAAAATTATCATACTTCTCAGAGATGTGAAGGTTCAGAATAAAGAAGAACTTTCTGGGAAATTAGTCATCATTTGTTTGAGAGTTTCTTTAAAGAAAGTTGCTCCTGCGCCTCCAATCTGCACCCCAATATTTTCCATCACCCCTTGCCTTGCCCGTCCTTATATGACTAATTCTGGAGATTGGTTTAATTTCTTGGTAAAGTACTTAGGATATGAAATTTTCAATCATGAAAAACAGGCTTACCTACTGCAAGTAGAGCCATAGCCTCATGATTTTCCCCCTCAGCTAGAAATGACCTCGTACTTCTAAACAAATGTGCCTCCCTCACTTTATAGAGGAAACCCACACCGAGATGGGCCCTGTGTGCTTCCCTGGCCCCAGAGCTTGCTCACACCAGAGGGTGTCCTGGACGCTGTGTTGTGCTCCTGCACTAGCTGGGAAGGAGGGGGAGCTCCAGTTCACTGGGAAGGGCAGGGTGACCTGATCAAAACAGCAGATCCCAGCGCTGGAGCATCTAGAAGGTCTGTAGCCAGTGAAGAACTGTCCATCAACACCAAGCATTGTGGGGACCCCTTGTCCCTGCCCAGGGCAAGCAGGACAAGGAGAGACACAGCAGAAATTACGTGGCATGTTTCTTCTTTCCCTCACCAGAGGAGCTGGCTGACATGAGAAGCTCATGGAAGACCAAACTGTCCTCCATGACTCTGCAGAGAAGGAGTTTCCTATACTAGCCATCCTCCCACTGAGAAGCAGTACTAATGTCAGATTAACTATTACTGTCAGTGACTTATTATTATTAGCTTAATGTTAGCTTTTTCACAGTCATAAAGCAATGCTAGGGATAAGAAGAATCACTACGTAAGATAAGCAAGAAACTAATGTTCTGCAGCCATCAGCACCTAATACTCCCTTTCGAAATACTTAACCCAACAATCAAAGAGAAATAGATGCATTCTTATTATTAACCGGAGAGTTTAATATGTGTTTTTTCAATACCTGGTAACACAGGACTTTTTAAAGAAAGAATTTAGAACATTTGAACAGTAGAGTAAGGCATAATGGAACCCACATCCTAGCTGTTCAAACAAGAATGCACATATAGTAAGTCACAGAAGTTTTAGCAACTGCCTAAAATCTAATTCACTATGGATTGAAATGCAGCTAAGCTATCAATAGGTACTAAGAACAATTTCATAGTATAAGGAATAAAAACTTATGGTTATCAACCAATAGCAAATATCTCAAAGAAAAATTAAATAAAAGCTAGAGGGGCTGGGACAGTGGTACAGTGGTTACAGCACTTGCCTGGCAAGAGCAACTACACAAGTTCAAATCCCAGCACCATGTACACAATGAAGTGTCCGAACAATGAAAGCTCCATGAAAAACTAAAGTTCATTTTCTCTCTCTCTCTCACTGTCCTTTTCTTTGAAAAAAACTAAGAAATATTTAGGACTGAACAACAACAACAACAAAAAACTACAAATAAAAGATAATGGAATTTAGCTTTTGTGATTCTTTAAATTTACAAACTTACTAAATTTATTAGACAAAAGAAGATATAAAATTCCAAAAATAAACAACAAAACCTATGTAGTCCAAGAAGTTTGAAAAAGGATGGCAGAGTAAACTCAAAGAACGAGTAGAAGGCAGACATTAATTAAATAGGAAACAAAAAATGGATAGTCAAACATAAAACTAGTCTTTGAAAAGACTAACAAAAGACACAAGCTTCTATCTATGCCAACTGATACTAATATCAATGGTAAATAATAACTGTTATTGGGAATGAAAAATTGCAACAGGAGAGCTTATAGATTATTAATAAGAGAATATCATGGATAACTTTGTGCTTAAAATTTTGGAAATAGTTAATTAAATTTGTAGAAAAATGTACAGTACCAAAAATAACTTAAGAAAATATAGAAAATCTGAAAAGCCCTATTAACATGAAAGAAATTAAATTAATGTTAAAAAATACCTATACCCCACATGCATTTACTCAACTGTGGAATGCAATTGTCAAGAGTACATCTTTTAGGAGGAACAATCCAACCCTAAATCTAACAGAAGACAGGAAATCATCAAAATCAGAGCCGAAATCAATGAAATTGAGAACAAAAAAGCTATCCAATCTATTAACAAATCCAAGAGTTGGTTCTTTGAAAGAGTGAACAAAATTGACAGACCCCTTGCCAAACTCACCAAAAAGAAGATCGAAAGGAAGCAAATCAACAA
>PVKS010009285.1:0-65320 GCA_004027875.1 Aplodontia rufa
TCTCTTTCCTGATTGAACATTTACTTATATACAATGTATAACTTGTTATATTTTAATTCAATGAATCTACTAGGCTCAAGTTAGTAATAACATGAATATAATTAATTTTTATATAGTTTTTACATACATTCTTATTTTAAGCACATTAAATACATCTTTAATTTCCATATGATATTTAAAAGTTGTTAATTATGTTTTAATCTTTTCAGATGAAGTTGGAGCCCTTGTTTTTGACATTGGATCATATACTGTGAGAGCTGGTTATGCTGGGGAGGACTGCCCCAAGGTAAATATAATGTTAGAATTGGTTGGATATGTAAAAGCTGTTTATATAAAATTCATTTCATGCAGGATTTCTGATTCAAAACAAATTTGGCATTAGACATTAGATGGGGGAAAAAAAAACTTCCCAAATAATCAGATGAAACTTTATATAAACTTTTTGACTCTTACAGGTGGATTTTCCCACAGCTATCGGTATGGTGGTAGAAAGAGATGATGGAAGCACATTGATGGAAATAGATGGTGATAAAGGCAAACAAGGCGGTCCCACCTACTACATAGATACTAATGCCCTGCGTGTTCCAAGGGAGAATATGGAGGCCATTTCACCACTAAAAAATGGGATGGGTATGGTGCTTTTCTCATGGATTTGATAAAACAAATAAATAAATAAATATATAGATAGATAGATAGATAGCCTTAGGATACATTTTAGATATAAAGCAGTGGCTGATTATAATTTAGACATCAACTATATATTAAATTTGTTCCACAAACTGATGTTACAGGCACCGAGTATACAAAGATGCCTAGGAAATATTCCTTTTCCTTAAAAAACTCATAGGTATGAGAGGTCCATATGTTCATACAAATAATAGTGCACTGTGGGGTAAATACTACAAAGGTATGCTCAATAAGCTGTGGGATTAGAGAGGAGAGGTATTCTATCATTGGGGGTTAGTGGTAGTTTTCACACAGGAGGTGATTTTTGTCCTGAGTCTTTATCAGTGACTAAGAATTTGCCTGGGTGACAAGGCTGAGTAAAGCAGAGGGATCAGCATATGTAAAGGGATGGAGTTGTGAAAGGAACTGACATGTTTTGAAATGTCATAAAATTAAGTATGCCTGTAACATTGTGTGAGTTAACCTCAATAACAGGAAAGGTAGATAGAACAATTAAAAACCATCCCAAGGAGTTTATTAAGTAGTGACAGAAGGGTAGTCCCAAAGGAATTTAAACAGAGATGTGATATGCTCATATCTGCCAATTGGAAAGATTGCTTTAATAATAGGTAGGCTAGATTAGAGGGAAATAGAAGATTTAAGATTAATAAGAGGTGAGAGTCCAGATGAGAAGTGAAAAAAGTAAACTGTAGGACTGATCGTGGAGATCCTGAAGTGACTTTGAGGATATCCAGGAGACAGATAGTACTGATTGAAGGGGTTAAAAAAAAAAAAAAGGAATTAAGAAAACTTCGTATGTTTTTGGTTGAGGTGACTAAATAGAAGATACCATGGACTGAGATAGGAATAGAAGGGGGAGGGGAAAGTTTTATGGTCTTAAAAGGCAAAATCATTCTTAGGTTGTAATTCACCAGAAGGACTCATAGGACTAAGCATGTAGTTGTACTTAAAGCTAGCATTTTTTTTATAGCAAAAAGATGCAAAATGAAATCAACAACAGGGGCAGGGATTAAAGTCCAGAGGAAACCAGGTGCGGTCTTCCAATAGTCTTCTCACATTGGAATCACACTGGATGTGCTTCATCCCTCATCAATAAGTAACAATGTGTGCTATCTACCAGGGGTTTTATTGTGGAGTGGTCACTTAGGTACCTTCTGCCTTTCATATACCAAAATTCAGCTCTCAGAAGGAAAACAGGTGTTCAGCGTAAACTATATTGTTTATATATGCAGTTTAGGCATAAAGAACTACTCTTACAAGGGGAAAGTTTTGTATCCATGTAGGGAACTGTTTACCAGTCAAGTTCACAGATAGCAGCTAAGAATCTTTCTTGCTATGTTACTCTTAAGCACAGCAAATGAATGAGTTGAGTGTTTGGGACATTCAAGTAATAATTCATTAAGCAGGTGAATGAAAGGTAATGAGAAAAATTTCAAGACATAGAGTTGCATTGTATTACCTGGAAAAAGTTTGGAATATGAGATGAAAGTTGAGGATTGGGTACTTGGTGAAGACTTGTTCTGTATTTGACTAAATAGAGAAGAGACATTTATGAAGGACAGTGTAAAGGAACAGTTAAGAGGATAGAAGAGAAAATTCAGGAGAAGGCTAAAAGAAGAATAAGATTCTGGAAGCATAAAAGTCCAGTATTTTCAGCATTCCAGCTGTGACATTGTGATTTTTCACTAAGAAGGAGAGTGAGAAGTTAAAGCTACCAATTAAGTCCATTGACTTAATACAACCAGGAAATGGCCTGGTGGAAGCATATTGTAACATACAGTATAATGTAATATTTCATGTTTGTGCCGTGGAAGAACTGGAATTGCCTACTAGGTCATTAATGATTTATGTGAACAGTTTTAGTGAAATTTTTTAAGTGGATGCCAAATTGAGAACATAATGTTCTTCTCCTGATTTTTTAAATGTCTTTTTATCTTCTTGATCCAAATATATTTCAAGCTTTTTGAATGTGAGGTCTATACCATATAATTCTTTTGTATTTCTTCCTACCATTTTGATCACAGACTGTGCCTTTAATAAGTACTTACCAATAACATTTATTTGATATTTTAGGTCTACTAGATACCTGAATTATATTTGGAACAAATCTGAGTGCTGGAGGAATCAAAAAGAGGTTATATGTCTAAAAAACAAAAATGACCTCTACATAAAGTACTCTGTTATGAAGTAGGTCTGCAAAATAAGTAGGTTCTGTATTAAAGTAATTCTTGCTAAGTCAAAGAAACAATCTCAGGATGCTATATTCACCTTTATCTAAGTGTTGCTTCAAGCTACTAATTTTACATTCTAGTTGAAGACTGGGATAGTTTCCAGGCTATTTTGGATCATACCTATAAGATGCACGTCAAGTCAGAAGCCAGCCTGCACCCTGTTCTTATGTCAGAAGCACCGGTGAGACAAAGACTTTCTTTTTCTAGTTTCTTTAGTTGGTTTCCCCCCCCGCCCCTTTGGTTTTAACTTATTTGAAGATTATTTCCTTTTTCTTTGAAGAGGTGTAGAAATTCATATTTTGAATTTGAAAATTAAGGAAAATGCGATTTTTAAATGCTATTATAACTTTTATTATTTTAATAAATCAATTATTCAAAGAATTTTTAAAATGCCCCAATGGGTTCTGGTGGTTATTTATTTTTTCTAGGGATTTGTTTAACATTTGATTTCCTTATAGTGATGCCCATTTTGGTTTATGAATCATCCCTTGTCCCCAAGGGTAGTGAATATAATGTATATCTACATTTCTAGTTAAATCTCCAAGAGAGAGGTCAAATGATGAATTAGGACTGGAAATTACTAGACTGAAGTCTATTGTGAATACATTTGCTGCCTAGACAAAAAGGCCCAGAAGGTGCATTAATTATTATAAATTATTAACCTCTTTTATTGTTTGTGACTTCTAGTTATGAGCACCAACTATAAATGGGAGAATTTTATGGTTTAAAATTCATATTTTGAATGAGTGTAATTTATAGAATGCACAGCAGTTGACAGTTTTACCTATTAAATAACAAATTATAACTTCTAATTTATTTATTGAATAATATATTTACAAATAAATATTGTAAGGAGATATTATACAAGATTACTTACATAGTATTTTATTTTTCCCAGTTTACATTTTTGTTGGTATAGTGATGTAACTTGAGATACATCAGCATTTTAATTCTTAAACAATAAATAACTTGAATTTCTTTTTCTCAAGTGGAATACTAGAGCAAAGAGAGAGAAACTGACAGAGCTAATGTTTGAACACTACAACATCCCTGCATTCTTCCTTTGCAAAACTGCAGTTTTGACAGCGTATCCTTAAAAGAATGATGCTTATCTTTTCTCTAGGATTATGTATAATGTTACTAAATACACCTTTGTTGAAGACAAGAGCAAATTCTTGCTTGTTCAGATGTTTTTTTTTTCCCCTGTTCTCTTGCTTTTTAAAACCTATCTGTCTTTTAGTATTTCTTACGAAACTAGTGATATACCAAAAGATCTGAGAGGAAAATAAGAAAGTTATCCTCAAATCCTGCTTGTTAACAGGGTGTGTGTGTGTGTGTGTGTATTTAAGAAGGGGAATATGAATAGAGAGAAGTGTTTTAACCAGCTGGCTTAAATAAGTTTGAGGACTGCCATTTTTTCCCTCTCTTCCAATATCAGAAAGTTGGAAATTGACTATAAATTTGTGTAAGATTTACTCAGTCATCAGGTATTTATTGCAAAACATTAAATGGGGGCACACAGAGAAATATATCCTGAACTCAAGGAATCTGTAATGTGAATATTCTTGTTAAAAGCTAAATAACATTTAGATAGTACTTCAAAAGAACACGGCAAAATCATAAAGAAGTACCTGATGAATTTGTATTTTGTACGGTAATTGTTAACAGTTCAGAGGAGGAATATAATAGCCTAACAAGCCTTTATAAAGAGAATAGTTGCATGTGATAGAGGAAAGAGCCCTGTGTTTAAGATTCAGGTTGCACTGCTTATAAAATTGTGATCTTGAGCTTTACTTTTTACTTATTTATCCTGTACTCCTTTCTGGCTTGCTATAATCTTCAAATGAGTGTTTCATATATTTGAGAATTCCTGTGTTAACTGTTATCTAACAGTTGTCTATAGTGCTGTATCTTGGAGACAACTTTCGCAAAAGTGTAGAAGTAGAAAGTATAAGTGTTCATTACAGTGACTTAGTTTAATAGTTGAAGATATATATTAGACTTCAGAGAGTTGTACAAATAGCTTTAGATCAAACTATATAGAGGTGTTCCAAGTTAGATTTTAAAAATTTGAACTTTGGAGAACAATTGTGGGATTTTGAGTAGGGGAAGGAGATTCATTGTGTATTATCTCACCTAATTTTTATAACTCTGCCAGGAAATGAAGACATAAAGTAAGCAAAGTGGTCCGCATGCACAATTTGATAGTGGCAGTCCTGAATTTGAATACAGATCTGGTTGGTTCCTTATAGGAATTTGTAAACAGAATTGGGCATTTTATTTTTAGCTTTAGCCTTAGGAAATTTCAAACTAAGAGGAGATAGAATATTATGTGTTCATCACCCAACTTCAACTATTTTCAACACATTAGCTATGTTCTTCCCACTGTAATTTTGAAGCAAATCCCAGACCTTATATTATTTTATCAGTAGAAACTTTAGTGTGTATTTCTAAAAAATTTTATCATTTTTAGAGATAAAATAACTCATTCATTCATTCTTCATCTACCATTTCGTTCCTTCTTTCCTTTTTTCTGTTTAGTGTATTTTAATCAGTACCTAAACACAGATCATAGTTTGTATTTGTTCAATGTGTCTCTTAATCTGTAGATCATCACCCCCCATGCATACACATACTTCTTTTCCTTTTATACTTTGTTATGGAAAATAGATTATTTGCACTGTAGAATTTATCATATTCTGAATTTTGCTTTTACTATATTCCTTTAACCCAGTGATTAGATTCCCAAACTTTGTATTATGACCCTCTTATACCTTAAGAGTTTTTACTTATTATGTTGTATCTGGTTATATTTGCCACATTCAAAATTTAAATAATTTGAAAATTCTGAGTTAAATTAGGAATTAAAACTAAGACTTTTAATCATATTTAACTTACTATTTCATTAGAAAATAATAAAACTGTGAGCCAGGTGTGATTTTTCATGCCTATAATCCCAGTGACTGTGGAGGCTGAGGCAGGAGAAATGCAAGTTTGAGGTTAGCCTGGGTGACTTTGTGAGACTGTGTCTCAAAATAAAAAATACAAAGGACTTGGGGCTAGGTGTGGTGGTGGACACCTGTAATCCCAGTGACTTGGAAGGTTGAGGCAGGAGGACTGAAAGTTCAAAGCTAGCCTCAGCAACTTAGCAAGACCCTGTCCCAAAATAAAAAATAAAAAGGGTTGGGAATGGGGCTGGAACAGTGACTCAGCGGTTATGACACTTGCCTGGAAAGCACGAGTACGTGGGTTTGAACCCCAGCACCACGTACACAACGAAGTGTGGGAACAATGAAAAAATAAATAAAAATGGTTTCTCTCTTTCTCCTCTCTCTCACTGTCCCATAGTCTTTGAAAAAAAAAACAAACAGCGAGGGGAGTTGGGGATGTGACTCAGTGGTTAAGTGCCTTGGGTTCAATCCCAATTACTACAAAAAAAGAAAAACCAAAGCTAAAAAATAGATCCATTAATCTTCCTTCCGTTTGCTCAAACAAGTTTTTTTTTCCTCGTTAACCCTTCAAATATATCAGTCATGAAGATTCATCTGTTCTTCCCTGTTGTATGTCAGATCATTTGTTTCTCTCTATCCCACTGCCATGGCATTAGGTGTAAGATTTCCAGGATTATTACACTACCTCCTCTTGGCTTGCCATTCTTTTGGCTATTCTGGGCCTTTTGTTATTCATATGAATTTGATAATTGCTTTTTCTATATCCATGAAGAATGTCATTGGTATCTTGATAGGGATTGCATTGAATCTGTATAAGGCTTTTGGTAGATTGGCCATTTTGATTGTATTGATTCTGCCTAACAAAGAACATGGAATGTTTTTCCATCTACTCAGGTCTTCTGCAATTTCTCTTTTTAATGTTCGATAGTTTTCATTGTAGAGGTCCTTTATATCCTTTGTTGGATTAATGCCCAAGTATTTTATTGTTTTTGAGGAGTTTATGAATGGACAGATTTCCTGATTTCTTTGGTGGACTTGTTGCTGGAGTTTAGGAAAGCTAATCATTTATGAGTGTTGATGTTACAGCCAGCCACTTTGCTGAAATCATTTATAAGCTCTAGGAATCTTCTGGTCAAGCTTATTGGGTCTTCTAGGTATAGGATCATGTCATCAGCAAATAGAGACATCTTGACTTCCTCTTTTCTTCAGATTTCTTGGATTTCTTTTTCTAGTCTGATAGCTCTGGCTAGGATTTCTTTTCTTTCTTCTTTTTTTTTTTTTTTTTTTAAAGAGAGAGGGACAGTGAGAGAGACAAAGAGAGAAACAACTTAATTTAGTTTTTCACATGGCCTTAGTTGCTCCAACACTCAGTTGTGTACGTGGTGCTGGGGTTTGAACCCGGGTCCTCATGCTTGCCAAGCAAGTGCCGAAACCGCTGAGCCACCACTCCAGCCCTCTGGCTAGGATTTCAAGGACTATATTGAATAAGAGTGGTAAAAGTGGACATTCTTGCCTTGTTCCTGAATTCAGTGGAAATGTTAAATTTTTTTAATTTTTTAATTTTTTAGTTTTTGGAAATGTTAATTTTTGACCAGCTTAGTAGAAAGGTTTCCGTGAGTTCCTCTCAGAACCATTCTAGAAATGCTGCCTGTACGGTTTATTTTTAAACTAAAATGATTATTTGATACCAGTTTTTATTCCTAGATTTATTTTGACACATTTTAAACAATAATGCATATTTTAAAAGTGACTTCTGAAACTTTATGAGAGTCTGTCCTTTGCAATAGATATTAGTTAAGGAGTCTTGTTGCTTTCTTTTCCTTAATGCTTTAAACTAGATTTGCTAATGGTCGTTCTACTGGACTAATTTTGGACAGTGGAGCCACTCATACCACTGCAATTCCAGTCCATGATGGCTATGTTCTTCAGCAAGGTAACTATTTAACCAGAGTGTGCTGAGATGATTTCATATGTCATGAGGACAAAACAATGAAGTTAGATAATGTAGTAGACGGATGAAGCATCAGTTTCCAAATCAGTTTCTGTCATTGAGATTGAGTTCTTTTTTTTTTTTTTTTTTTTTTCTTTCCTTCCTGGTATCAAACCCAGGGCCTTGCAAATGGTAGGCAAGCACTAGACAGTAGGTCACTGCTAAATCCTGCCATAAGAATATCTTTTTTTAAATCTTTAGTATATTATGTTTAAAGCTGATGCTTGCCTTTATTTATGCTTTGAAGGATAGTTCAGTTAATTCTACTTGAAAATATTATTTGTATAAAATCACTCATAGAATAGATTTGTCCTTATGATTTTGGACTTACTACTCTCTCAGACTTGTTTAATCTGTGTCTCAGGCATTGTGAAATCCCCTCTTGCTGGAGATTTTATTACTATGCAGTGCAGAGAACTCTTCCAAGAAATGAACATAGAATTGATTCCTCCATATATGATTGCATCAAAAGTAAGTATTAATTGAATTTTCCTTTTGAAATTTACCTCCAACTCCTCATTCCAGTATTATGAACTCTGTGAACTTAGCATATGCTTTTACTATCAGGAAGCTGTCCGTGAAGGATCTCCAGCAAACTGGAAAAGAAAAGAGAAGTTGCCACAGGTTACAAGGTCTTGGCATAATTATATGTGTAATGTAAGTAACCCTTATTCTTTTTATAAACATGTAATATAGGCTGTAAGTCCTCAAATGGAATATGGACACATTATATTTTCAAGCTCTGTATTTTTGATATTTTAAAAATAAAATTTATAAAACTTTGAGTGGGGAGGTGCTTATCATTGTTAGTCAAATATCTACAAACTATTATGTATTCATTTGGATTACTATGATGAGACATGGAAGTTATTTTGATTTTAGGGTAGAAATAAACAATTACTGTTCTGTACATTTTTCTTGGCTAAGAAAATGGTTTTAATTTTTTTAGATACCTGCTAGTGTGGAATTTTTTTAGATACCTGCTAGTGTGGAATTTTTTTAGATACCTGCTAGTATGGTTCAGTTACATTCTCTTACTCAACCACATCAAAAGCAGCATGTGTGATTATTCATTGCAATGAGCTGATAAGAGATTCTTTACCCAATATTCATCTCTGAACAGATACTATGTAATGTAGGTCTCTGTGGGGGGGAAGAGTTAATAAATCTGTCACTTCATAGATACAAATAATAACTCCTAATAGTAAAAGGATATGAAAGTCATAATTTTTGTGCCTAAAGATTATATTTGTATAAGGAAAAAATGTGAGTGTGATTAATAATTTGGCCTAGATATTAGACAATATCTTTCCTTAGCAACACAGAGGTCATGTGTATTTCACAGCAAAGTTTTTAACTGTTTATACCCATGTTCAGTCATTTAAAATTAACATAAGATATGATATATGGGCACATGTTTATGTTCAGGTAATGAAATCTTGACTCTAAATCTAAGCTTATTTTTAAGGGAAAAAATGATGTTCTGAGACTAGTTTAGTTATGCAGAACTAATAACAAGGGTTCCTAGTTGTATTTATCAGTTGTCATTGTTCCATAAATGTAACTTATATTTTAGCTTCTTAAGGACTGAAGAGTTCTAGCTTGGTAGAGTCATACACTTGAAATGACTTATCCATCCAGATATATATATGGTCTAATTTTGTTCAGAAGAATATTTTAAATATAATGCTAAATAAAAAGTGTAGTTTGCGAAGACAAACCTTAACAACATTTCTTCTTGAGCTTTTTTTCCTTTTTAATCCATAGTGTGTTATCCAGGATTTTCAAGCTTCAGTACTTCAAGTGTCAGATTCAACTTATGATGAACAGTAAGTTTTCTTAAATAAAAAGTATACTTCCCAAATAAGGAAAGAATTTTTTAATATTAAAGAAAATTATAGAATGTAGTTAACTAGTCTAAAGGTATAAAGTTATGCTGAGGTATACTGAATAATGTTTTAAAATATTCTTCCTCTAATTTCTTAAAAATTGATAATTCCTTAGTAGTTTATAATTTTGAAGAGGATTGTTTTTGCTTTTTGTGTAATACTGTTTATTATGTGTTTAGAGTAGCTGCACAGATGCCAACTGTTCATTATGAATTTCCCAATGGCTATAACTGTGATTTTGGTGCAGAACGGCTAAAAATTCCTGAAGGATTATTCGACCCCTCCAATGTAAAGGTGTGAAAGCTTGTTTCATAACAACTTGACTTTTCTTGTATGTGTGAAATGCTTATGTGATTGTACAGCTAAACTTTCAGGCATATGCTTTACTATATGAAGTTCTTCCGTGTAAATATTTGTTTTCTTGTGTTCTAGGGGCTGTCAGGAAATACAATGTTAGGAGTCAGTCATGTTGTCACTACAAGTGTTGGAATGTGTGATATTGATATCAGACCAGTAAGTGCCTGTCTACTGTGACAATATAAAGTGGTTTTTTAGGACAGTGAAATGCCTCCAGATCATTGTTAGCTTGTCAGCTTTGACCATTGACTTTGAAATCCATTTTATAATAGCTTATGTAAAAAAGTAAAATACTGTCCTCTGTATTATTATTTACAATTTTTTAGCATTTTCCTGTAACTTGTTAAAGATTGATGTCTCTAAAAAAAAAAAAAGGATGATGAAATACTAGGAAAGGAAAAATGCAAAATTCTAGAGCTTTAGTGTCCATTGTAGTAGCTGCTGGCTACATGTGGCAAGTCACATTAAATAAATAATAGTTCAATTCTTCAGTTGTCCTAACATTATAAATTTGGCTTGTAGCTACTGTATTATTGCAGATACTCAAAAGGTTCTGTCATCACAGAAAATTTCCTTGTACAGTGCTGCTCTAGAGATTTCCTAAAATGTAGAAAATCAAAATATATATTCATGGTTTTTCTTGCATATAGTCTGCTTCTACTTTTATTTTTCAGGAGGGTGTGGTTTACATTATATAACTTACGTGGAGTTTATTTTAGATGATCTTCATATTTTTTTGTGCTTTGTCAAGTTTTAGCCACATATTAATGGGTACTGTATTATTGATTATATCATAGTAATTGTTAGATTGATTATAATTTATTAAACCCCAGGTTCAGTTTATAATGCACATACTGCCTTCATTTTCTTCAAGTTAATTTGCTTAGGGCATAGTGATATTAGCTAAGTATGTGTAAAAACTTTGTTGTTCAACAAAGGCTTTGAGTCACAATGAAAATCATTTCTTTATTTCAGATGACCTAGCAGCCATGTTATTTTTAGAACTAAAGTTGTATAAGTTTGGAATTTTTTAGTGGAAACCCAAGGCCACTTATGGGGCTGGGGTAGCAATTGAAGTACATAACTTTGTTTTTAGTGAAATTTTTCTTTTATCTAATGTTGTTGCAGAGGAGATACTTTCATATCTCATTTTCTGTTTCAAAATTTAGATGATTTAGGGGCTAGAGCAGTGGCTTGGTGGTTATGGCACTTGCCTGGCATGCGCAGGTATGTGGGTTCAAACCCCAGCATCATGTACGCAGCAAAGTGTCAGAGCAACAAAAGTCACATGAAAAACTAAATAAATATTGCTTCTGTCTTTCTCTCCCTCTCTCACTGTCCTTCTTTCTTTAAAAAAAAAAAATTAGATGATTTAGACATTTAGAACAGTTTTTAGGATAAGCAATTAGCCACTAAAAAAACAGGTTGATATTTAACTTTTTTTTTTTTAAGAAAGAATCAATTTTTATTTTTTCATGTGACTTTCATTGCTCTGACATTTTGTTGTGTACGTGTGATGCTGGATTTCGAACCTGAATATTTGCACTTGTCCAGCAAGCATTGTAACTGCTGAGCCACTGCTCCAGCCCCAATATTTAACTTTTTGATATGTTCCTACAAATTTGATGTAAATATCCTCCTTATAAATAAGAATTTTTTTTAAACAACTTTATTTTTTCACATGGCCTTAGTTGCTCCAACACTCAGTTGTGTACATGGTGCTGGGTTTTGAACCCTGGTCCCCATGCTTGCCAGGCAAGCGCCGAAACCACTGAGCCACCGCTCCAGCCCCAAGAATTTGTTTTTACTTGGGAAGAATCGGTCTATGTATCTTGAAAAAACTACCAATGTAGTTCTGATGTATACCCCTGCAAAAGAGAGAGAGCAGTGGTTTTGGCCAGGAATATTTTCAGAGTGCATCATTGTCCATCATAATCATAAAATAATCTTGTTGTCTAGTTCTAAATATTAAATATCATAACTTCCAGATGAGCATTGTAAGATGAAGTTATAAAATGTACGTTTAGCAAATATTGGCAGCTGTCTGCCAAAAAATTATGATTTTTTAAATAATTGTTTGAAGTTAGCATTTCTTTTTTTTCTTTTTTTTTTTTTTTAAGAAAGAGGGACAGTGAGAGAGAGGGAGAGAGAGAAACAATTTTATTTAGTTTTTCATGTGGCCTTTGTTGCTACAACACTCAGTTGTGTACGTGGTGCTGGGGTTCGAACTCGGGTCCTTGCGCATGCCAGGCAAGCGCTGTAACCACCGAGCCCCTGCTCCAGCCCCTGAAGTTAGCATTTCTTAAACCTTAGTGTACATTAGTCATGTGGGGTTTTTAACAACAACAACAAAAAAAAAACCAACCCTTCCCCAGCAATTTTCATCTAATTGTTCCTAGGCATTGGTGATTTAAAAGCTCCCCAAGTGAGTCAAATGTACAGCTGGGATTGAGAACCACTGGTTCAATTTAACTGCTTCTGTGTAAAAGTTAAAAATGTTCAAAATCAGAAAGCAAGAGAAAATTATAGTGGAAGATTTGACTTTATATGTAGTCATACTTAAAACTATTGGAAAGGTGGGTCAAGTCCACAGCACCAAACAATAATAAAACTGTTGGAAGCATTTAGAACTAATTTATTTTTCTTGTTTTTAACCTAGGGTCTCTATGGCAGTGTGATAGTGGCAGGAGGAAACACATTAATACAGAGTTTTACTGATAGGTTGAATAGAGAGCTTTCTCAGAAAACTCCTCCAGTAAGTATTGTTGTCCTTAGCGGTATTCTTCAGTGATATGTCTTCACTAATGGTGTAATTTATAGATAAATGTTCATTTTCAGTAGGTATATGATGTGCCTAGAATGCTATGACTTAAAGATGGTCATAAAATTTAACCAAAATTACTTGGATAACATGTTGCTTATTCTAAAATTATTTGAATTATTATTATTCATTACTTTATACTTGTCAGTAGTCTGTTAGGAACTAGGGCTACAAATTATGATTCCTCTCCAAGGGCTCAGTCTACTAGGAAGGTTAGACATGAAAAAAATAAACAGTTGTGTTAAGCACTTCAGTATGCCATGAATTGGGCACTCTTGGGAACACTGAGAAGCAAGTACTGAACTCTCTAGGAGTATCATAGGAAAGCCTTCTGAAGAAGCTGCTGTTTGAATGAATAGAAGTTTAAGTGGTTGCAAGTTTATGAAAGGACATACATGTACAAAAAAGTATGACGAAAGGATGGCGTGTTCCAGTAAATCAAAGTAGTGAGTTTATGGCTGTGTAGAAATGGAGAAAGTGGTACGACTTGAAAGATGGACAGTGTGTTAGTTTCCTAGGGCTGCTATCACTAAGAAGTATAAATTGTTGGTTAAGAAAAAAGAAATTTGGCTGAGCATGGTGGTGTATGCCTATAATCCCAGCAACTTGGGAGCCTATGTTCCATACTCTTTTCCCTTTCCCCACCTTCCCCATCTCTCTCACACACACAATTATTTAATTTTGAAGACAAATCAAACCATGTGTTTATATATTGAATAACTGGAAGGTATCAAGAACTTGAGAACTACCCTCAGAGGCGAATTCATAGGTAAGAGGAAAAATCTTTTGACGCAAGATGGAGATAGTAACTGAGCAACAAAATTATCAAGCAAGTATGAATTCAAAACAGAGGAATTGATTTGAGGGGAGCAGTGTGAGTAAAAAAAAACTTACCTGAGATCTGATAACTGCATTTTGGCTTGGAAGGGTGGGGGTAAACTAAAGAAGGATTTGAATGCATGAAGGCTTAGAAAGGGAGCAGTTCAGATAAGTATACTTAGTGTTGGATGAAATAACATATGGTGTGCTTAGCATACCCCCCATAGTACCTTATTTATGGTGTTAAGTTTGTTTCTCTATTTTAGGATATAAATTGTGAATGCTATCCTTTTAGTATGCACTTTTCTTAAGTTTATATAGTTGATTTTCTTATCACATATTGCACATTAGAAGCCATAATCAAAGTAGATTTAAAAACCTTTCTTTGTAGTAGTCTAACCTACACCTGTTATTAGGCTATTTCAGAATTACCATGTTTAATCAGTTTGAACCACAGAAAGACATTCAAAGTTATTAAAGTTGAATTTCTTAAGTTGAGTCAACTGTTCTGATCATAATCCTTATTCTTCCCTCTCTGTTTTAGAGTATGCGGTTGAAATTGATTGCAAATAACACAACAGTTGAACGGAGGTTTAGCTCATGGATTGGTGGCTCCATTTTAGCTTCTTTGGTTAGTAGATAAGCTACTAATTTAGATTTTTACTGAGTTAATTTAAATGTACTGAAAATACTAAATTCCATAAAAATAATTCCAGTGCTTAATTGGTCTTTGCATTTTATAACTATCAAATGAGTAGTGGACCCATTAAGGGTATGTTTTATATGTTCTAACAGAATGCCTCCTTACCTTATTAGTGAACATTTGACAGCCAAACTTCAATTTCCCTTCTCAAACAGAGGTAGAAAAATTGAAATGTTCATGCCTCTTTATGATAATAAACCCTGTTGACACTGTCAGGCTTTCCTGTAGTGCATTTAAAATTAAATCATTCCTTCTTAAAGTTCTGGTTGTTCTCTGGTCTGTTGGTGAGATATAGGAAGTTAGGAGTTGGTCCTTGGAGCAAATGAAGTCATGGTGCTAGACCTTGGACTGGTGTCTACCTTGAATCAGGAAGAAAAGTCCTTGTTCTTTTCAGGACCCTAGACTTGTTGGAGGATTTCCCTTTTGCTTCAGAACAGCTGAATAAATGTCACTCAAGTACTCAGGCCTTCTGCCAATTTCTATTACTGCCTTTAGTTGGCAGCAAGCCATCAGTGACACCCTGCCATTTTCTAAGTCCCACACAGGTATAAAAGGATTTAATGTTCTTTAACACCTGAAAGGCAAGCCTACATAGTATCTTAGGATGGGCCTGGAGGAGTTACAGAGTACTCTCTTGGAGAAAAGGGTTTAATATTTCTTCAAAGTTTAAGCCTTGTTAAAGATATTAAAAGGAAAAAAGGTACTCTTCAGTAAGAAATAAGGCACAATTATATTTCTTTCCATTTTATAGGGTACCTTTCAGCAGATGTGGATTTCCAAACAAGAATATGAAGAAGGAGGCAAGCAATGTGTAGAAAGGAAATGCCCTTGAAAAGAGTTCCCAGACCTCTACCTTCCTGTGTCACCTTACGTTTCATAGCTTTAGTATACTCAGGAAAGAATGACCATCTTTTGTAGAATGTTTATACATTTTTGCATATTTCAATTTCCACTTAAATTTTTTAAGGCTTTAACTAGTTCTATAAATTAAAATGAGTTCGTGCTTTCCTTGAAATGCACTTATTCTTATTACAAGCATTTTATAATTTTGTATAAATGTCTATTTTCTCTAAATATTTTGCTTTTCAGTAAAATGCTTTCCAACTCTGTTAGCACATTAATTACCAGTGGATGGTAGAATTGCTTTTTATTGACTAGTAAAAGTTACTGCCTATGCTTTTTACCTTAGGCTTGCAAATTTAAATAAAAATTAATAGCCATTCCAGAAATATTTTTGGACTGTTGTGTGCTGACTTGTTACTTTTAAATACTAAAGGTACTTAATTATTTCGAGTGAAAAGTATTCACTTTTTATTAACAATAGTATCCATATCCCCTTCATTTCCCATTCACAGTAATATCAACAATGTTATCTGCATTCCAGACACTATCTTATTGCCTTTGCTTTGGCATTTCCACACACTCTAAGATAAGCATGTGGTATTAAAGCCTGCTTAGATGTTAAAATAAGTTTTATAAGATAGGAATTTAATCTGAACTTTATGCCTGACTTCTAAAAAGTGCTGTAGGAGACAGACCACTTTTAGAGTTCGCATACCATGTTATCCCCACAGAACAATTGATAAGTCACTTCATCAAAAACAATTTCTTTATAAACCATTTAACATACATTTACTTTTGTGTATAGACTATTATGCAAGAAAAACAGATGGTAAATTAACAGGTCAGACATCTCAGACAGAACTTGACTTCTGAGCTTTAGAAAGATGTGGGAACTTTTCTTGAAGACGTTTTTCTTTCTTTTTCTCTAAACTTTGCTTTCTTGCTTTGATGCGGGCTTGTTTCTCAAGTCTCAGTCTAGAAATAATAAAACCATAACAGCAATTTATACAAAACTATTTCTTTGTTACTTGATACTATTAAAATATGTCCAAATCAATTACATAAAAGCCTCAGTCATGCCAGTCTCTGTATTTGGTATTTTATTAAACTTTAATAATAATCACTATAAACCTATACAAGCAAACAGATAAATGTGAAATCAAAATTATTACCTTATACCAACTATCCTTCCTATTTCATGACTGGAAATAATGTCTAGATCTCATAAGCCTAGAACAGACCAGGCCTGAAGTTCAATCCTAATATGACTAAGACTTTCTACTCTAATTGAAAAACACTGTAATTTTATTGAATACACTCAATTTTTCATATTCTGAGACTTCTGAGAATTCCCTAATATTCAAACAGCACTCACCCTATGTACAGAATAAAATCATGCTAAAAGATGACACTTAGGCACCGTTAGATTTAATCATTCTCTAAATGAATTTGTCTGACACATTAACATCTCAGGACATGAGGCCTTTGTTCCTCAGCAAAATTTTGCTGATATGTAGGGTCACTTGTGCATCATCAAAATTAAGGATGATAAGTTCATGGATGCCAAACCTCTACTCTACTGAAATTGACATTTTATAGGATCAGTAGGTATAGGTTTATATAAAATACACAATAACAAGAGAGACACTAAGTACAATATGCCAGTGCTATGGGGGAGATTATAAAGTTTGAAATAAGAGCTACATCTGGGTAAGGACAAAATATCCACATGTACAGAAAAAAAAGTACACAGACTAAATTGTTGAAGTGACATTTATATCAATCTGATCCAACTAGATTATTAGCCATTTATAAAAAATGAACCCATCTGCCTGAAACACTAAAGGTTTGCTATTAAGAATATTCTGGGGTTGGAGCCATGTCTCGGCGGTTATGGCGCTTGCCCAGCATGCACAAGTACACAGGTTCAAACCCCAGCATCAAAACCAACGTACACGATTAAGTGTCAGAGCAACAAAAGCCATGTGAAAAACTCAATTAAAAAGTGATGATTCTCTCTCTCAAAAAAAAAAAAAAAAAAAAAAAAAAAGACGTGTAAAGATCATGCTACATTCTTTGAAGGTAAGGCTAAAAAAATTACTTTCAACCATAAAATCATGCTTTTGGATATGGATCCAGTGTTTTAAATATAGCACTTTCTGAAAATCTTTAGTTTTTAAAATTATCAGGTGGTGGTTCTTCGGATTACCTCACTTTTCATAACGTAAGCTTTATATTCTCATTACACGGGAAATTTGTTATGGAAAACATGTGATGAACACTTTGCTGGCTAGCATAAATTGATACATAATGCAACAGACTTCTTTCCCTAGCCTGCCTTTTCATTAACCTTGCAATAACATGGGTTCACATTTTATGCAACTGATTTGTTTGGACCTTGCATTTTAACATTACAGTAGGATTTTTCCATTTACTTACAGACAGATGAAAAGCAAAACCTTTGAAGGTATTTTTAACTGTATTGTTAATTGGCTCTTTCTGGATGGTAAGATTATATGACTTGAATTTTTTTTTTTTTTTAACCTAATCTTCCTAATTTTTTTGCACAATAAATGTTATAACAAAGCAGTTTAATATATGTCATTTGATAAAACAATATTGTTTCATTACTAGAGGTATTTGTGCTTACCTGATAAACTGATCCACATAAGGCATTGCAAAGAATCGCTTCCTATTGTATCTCTTATTTAGGTACCAAGGTATAGCCCATTGCTTGAACTTGTGCCTGCAAAGAAAACAAAAATATTACTGCTTTATAGTAAACGTTTAATACATTTTCACTTTACTAATTTCCCTACTTTTCCTAATATCTCAAATCCAAATAAAAGTTAAAAATAAATTTTTTATATTTTTAAATTTTTTGCAGTTCCTGGGTATTGAATGTAGGGAGGGCCTCAAGCATGGTGTATAAGTGCTCTACCAATGAGGTACATCCCTGCTCCTAGCAAGTTTTCAATTATTTTGACAATTTCTCTTTTCTGTGTTGAATTAGATGGTTATAGACAGCACAGCTACTTCTCTAAATCTGGCTCCGAGCAGTTCCACTGCTACAAACTCTATCAAAACAACTTGTCAGATGAGTAGATGCATAATATGTTGCATAATTTCAAGAGTACAGAAGGTCTAATAACCACCCGAAGTGTCTTCTCCCTTTTGCTGCCAGCTGTTTAAAATACTACTAACAGGGGTTGGGGATTTAGCTCAGTGGCAGAGCGCTTGCCTAGCACACGCAAAGCCCTGAATTCAGTCCTCAGCCCTGAAAAAAAAAAAAAAAAGGCAAAAACTAAGAAAGCTTCATTTTTGGCTGGCCAACACAAATGTAAATAAACCCCAGAGGAGAGGTTTATTTGCCCTGGGCCTTCGCAATTATTTATAACTCAGTGTGAATGTTGACTATCAGATCCTTTCCCAAAGTCTGACAATACTCTATATAGCAGAGACAAAGAGGTGTAACAAATAACTGATAATTTGACCTAGGGCTTATCTTGATAGCAGTAATAGCAAACTGAAACTGGTTTACATGATCTCATTCCTCAAGAAGGATAAAGAGGACAACAGTGTGTTATGAAATTAGCTTCAAGGGTCTTATAATCTGAAATTTTGTGTGTATATTATGTACATGTTTCTGGATCCACGATCTATAACTTCCAAAAAATTCTCAAAAGGTCCTATTATTGACATAAGACAAGAACCACTATTATAAAGAATTTATATAGCCAGGTGTGGTGGCACATGCCTGTAATCCCAGCAGCTTAGGAGGCTGCAGCAGGAAGATCAAAGCTAACCTCAGCAACTTGGGCCCTAAGCAACTTAGCAAAACCCTATCTCAAAATGAAAAATAAAAAGGGCTGGAAAGGGCTGGAGTGGTGGCTCAGCAGTTATGATGCTTGCCTGGCATGTGCGAGGACATGAGTTCAAACCCCAGCACCATGTACACAACAAAGTATTGGAACAAGGGTCACATGAAAAATAAAATTGGTTCTCTCTCTCTCTCACACACTGTCCCTCTCTCTTAAAAAAAAAAAAAAAAAAAAAAAAAAAAAAGGGCTGTAGATGTTGGAGATGTGACTCAGTGGTTAAGTGCCCCTGGGTTCAATCCCCAGTACAAAAAGGAACCTTATACATAATAATCATGGGAATGAGATGGCTGACTCTAGTATTGATTTTACCAAAGTGATCTGCATTCATATCCTACTGTTCCAAAGAGGTTTGGGAACTCTTTTTACATAAGATACTTCTCTGATATATCTCAAATAATGAGAGTTTTATTAAAAGATACTGGGCGGGAATGAGATATGGGATCCCCATTCTCGTCTTAGAAGATCACAATGTAATCTATGTACCAGATGATTCTTCCAAAGATGTCTCTTCTCCAAGCACCAGGTCTCGATTTTTCCTGACCAGTCTGAAGAAGCCTTAAGGCATCTTCTCTTTCTTGAACAACTTTATCTAATGCATCCATGGAATCAACCACCTGAGAAGAAATCAGAAAAAAAGATTCAATTTCATTAATCACCTACAACAGAATTTCAAAGGAAGAGAACACATGAAGACTTAAGATACAGAAAATCTATGATGAGTGTTTTTATCAAGGAACCACTCTATTAATTACTTCATAAAAACCTTTTTGTACATAGGTGTTAATAATATCACTTTCTGCTTTTCTTCCTTCCCGCTTCGCCTCACCTTTTACAATATGGGGCAGAGCCTCACTTCTGCCTAGACCACCTGAAGATCCTGGTAAATGCCCCAGGACTCTTTTTATTTGTGCCAGAAAGAGGACACTTCATTCAACCCACAAGTCCCATCGTTTCTGTTCTAGTTTTCCCACGTTTTGCCTCCTTTAGCAGCTCTCAAGCTGGGCATCCATGACATGGCATTAGCCCTGGATAACTAAGTATATATACACTTCTTCTTGAATGTTTGATAATGTTTCCCCCTCAATTGTAACTCTACATCCATCTAATTAAAAACAAAACAAAACAAAAAAATAACACACTGCCTCCTACAAAGAGCAAGAGCATGAACAAAAAGAGGGCAATAAGGAACCTGGGAAAAGCCAGGACCAGAGAGAAGCAAACCAGAAGCAGCACAGAAGCCATCCCTACGAGCACAGCTTGCACCCTTGAGGCTCAGTGGGGTACTCCCCAAAGAAAGCCGGGCACCCTGGACAAGTGCACCCTGCGCCCAGCAGGCTGTGAGGCTGAGCTGGAGGGGCCGGCCCTGGCCAGCTGAGCTAGCTGCCCCTGACTCGGGTGTGCAAGGACAGGTGAGACGGCAGGGCAGATGTCTGAGAGTGATCTTCCCAATAGGTCCTTTGTTGCTTTTAAAGGTGGCTGTTGTTGGTGGCAGGGAAAATGACCTTGAGACTCATCAAGGAAATAATTACAGAAGGACTTGCTGTGAAGATGTCTTGGCGAACAGAAGCTACTTCGGCAGCACTGTACTATACATATGTGTTGTTTTTATCCTATTATGTTTGGAAGTTAGTTTCAAAAACTATAAATCTAGAATTTAAAATTTTCAGACTGTTAAAATTAGTCCCAGTTTTTTGATGTGCTACACTTTTGGTCATTACTCAAAGTTTCTCAAAAATAAAATACTTATAAATTCTAAAAAATAATAATAATAGGGCTGGAGCGATGGCTCATCAGTTTCAGCGCTTGCCTGGCAAGCACAAGGACCCAGGTTCAAACCCCAGCACCAGGTACACAACTAAGTGTTGGAGCAACAAAGGACATGTGTAAAACCAAATAAAGTTGTTTCTCTTTGTCTCTCTCACTGTCCCTCTCTCTTTAAAAAAAAAAAAAATAATAATAATAATATCATTTTCCGTAATTTTAAATCTATTTAGCTTGGATTTCCATGTTTAATTTTGTCTAGAGTAGGATACACTTGTATAAATTCCTTTTGGAGACCCAATTTAATTCATGCTAATTCAAAATTCTAGGAACTAAAAAAAAGTGATAACAGTTGATTATTTTTGTTATACTAAAAACACATTTTAACCTGGACAGATCACTGTTTCCCTCACATGATCACATTGGCACTGTGGTCTGTTTTCTGTTGATCTTACAGAGAAAAGAGTGGCAATCTATCCTCATACTAGAGTAACTGCAAAGATTAACCAAAATACAAGAAGATACTGCTAGAATGTCTTCTTATTTTTAATCTAAGATTTCTACTGTGTGATTTCTTTCTTTCTTTCCTTCTTTCTCTTTCTTTCTTGAGTGGGACAGTGAGAGAGAGAGAGAGAGAGAATCAATTATATTCAGTTTTTCATTTGGCTTTCCTTGCTCCGACACTTTGTCGTGTATGTGGTGCTGGGATTTGAACTCTCGTCCTCACGTTCTTACGTCCTCACGCATGTCAGGCAAGCACCATAACCGCTGAGCCACTGCTCCAGCCCCTACTGTGTGATTTCTAATGTACATAATATACTGCTGGAATAATATGTATTTAGATATAAATATTCATATACTAGAAATAGTAAGGGCAGATGAGCCAAACTTGTTCATGTTTCTACATGAGAGCCATTTTCCATGGATGTGTGTGTATCACCATTGAGCATTATAAAACATGCAGATACTACATAACTATATCTGTTTATAAGAATCCTCAAAAGGGAAAGATTAGATTACAAAAATAATTCCCAGGTTACTATGAGACCTAAAAGAGATATGAAAATCATTCATTCGGAAAAATCACCTTCTAATCTTTATTTAGCTAACACTCAGCACTTCTGCTATCCTCAACTTCACTCAATGCCTTATAGTTGAATTCATGTCTTCTCAAATCTAATGAGATGAAAGTAAATAGCTACCAAGTCCACAGAGTTAACATTCAAATGTTTGTGCCAACAGATAAGAAGAAAAATCAGTAGTACAGGTAAGCATCACGTCAAAGTCGAAAAAGTTTTGAATTTTAGCAGTAGACTGCTAAAAAAGTACAGTCTACGCAAATATGGGATGATGAATTACAATATAACTCATTCAAAAAATTAGAATAACCCCTTATTGACAGTAATAAATGAAAAAGGATATGGGGAGAAGAGAAAACCTTTCCTTACAGAAGAAAGCCAACTAATAAATGTAAAAAGAGTGATAATCTCTAGTTAGCAAATGTTACAATTACTGATTCTGATAAGTATCATTAATACTTTTAAGATTATGTAAATATCTTGTAACTCAGCTACCACTGAGTGAAAGTTGAGGAGTTATATATATATAGGATATTTACATGAGTTCAAATGTATTTCCTAAGCAGATATTTATTTAAATGCAATGAAAAAAATAGTGGAGAAACCTAAAGGATACCACCTTATCTGAGTTATTAATGCTAATATCATCAGTAACAGAACAAATTAACATTTGTTCTGCCTCCTGATCTGATGCACTACAAAGAATACAGTATTACTTCTATGATATTCCTGTCAATTGTATCATCAGAAATATCAGATGAATCCAAATTGAGGGATTTTATTATACTCTTCAAAAATGTCAATGTCATGGGCTGGGGTATATTGAGAATTTGTCTTTTTAAAATTTTTGTTTAACAATGTTTCCTTAGTAGTATGTCACAAAACACTAGGAAGTCTGAGACTCTGGAATACAGAGGACTGAGACACAAAACCTGAAAATGCATAATCCAGGATTTTTTTTTTGTTTCTTTATTATAAAGAATATTGTTGGGATACTTGATAAAATCTAATAAGATTTATATATTATGTAGATTATATAATTATATCAAAGTTACCTTCCTGATTTAAAAATTACATATATATTATTGAGTTCTTTTGAAATACATATTAAGATTTTGTGAATAAAGGGACATCATATACACAACTTACTCTCAAACACCTGAGCAAAGATAATGTGTAGAGAAGTGCAGGAGGCAGAGAAGGATAACACAAGTATGGTAAAACATTCACATGTGGAAGGTGGACATATAAGAATTCTTTGTACTATTCATGTAACTTTTCTGTAAATCTAACATGATGTCAAAATAAAGTTGACAAAAATATTATGTGGCTCAACTTTCATTAAATCATAAAAACCTTCTCCATAATTAGGGTAAATAATTGAGGTTTTAGTCCATACTCTTTAACTTTCTCCAGAGACACCATGTCCTTTCCTCTTGAAGACAGTGTGATACTAATAGTTGGGACAGGTAGGAAAAGGGAACTAAAGCAGGTAAGGTTAGGCAACAGGACTAAAGTTGTTGAATTCTGTGTCCACTGACTACTTAACATGATAGAAAAATCATTAATGTTTGACTCTGAAAGCAATCTAGGAAAAAAAGCTTATAAATCTGACTAAACAAAACAAAGTTTCTACATGGAAAATACATCGTAAACATGAAGAAAAAAAGGAGGCAGATCTATATATGCAGATACAGAAAGAAATCCACAGGAGAAAAATCTGTTTTAGAATATACATATGGTATAACTAAATTTGTGTACCTAAAAATAATTAGATGCACTTCAAAAAACACAGACTAATTCTGAGGGATAAACAAGAAACACCTAAAATTTATTACCTCTGGGAGTGCATAGGAATACAAGGGAATTTTCTCTTAATGATGAAGAAAATCTAATTAAAAAGATAACTATCCTTTTCACAACCATGTGAATATACTTAACACTACTGAACTATACGTTTAATAATGGTTAAGATGGTAAATTATGTTACATGCTTTTTACCCCCATTAAATAAATACATAAAATATTGATCTAACTGGTGAGAAATGGCCAAACCAGAGCTGGAAGTATAAGTGGCGGAGCTACTTTATTTTTTATTTCTTGGGAATTGGACCCAGGTCCTCAGGCCAGGCTAAGCCTATGCTGTACCACTGTGTAGCTGCTTCACAACACAATTCAGCTATTTTTTTACAACCCATACAACCATACAACCCAGCATTTTCACTCCTACATATCTTCTCAAGAGAAATAAAAATATACATCAACCCATATGTTGGGTTGCAAGCAGGATAGGGGAGTGAATAGTGATAGGCATGAGATTTCTGTTTGGGGTGACAGAAATGTTCTAAAATGAGATAGTTATAATGGTTGCATAATTCTGTCAGTTGACTAAAAATCAAACAGAAATAGAAAAAATATATAAATCTATTTGATGACAAATACAGGACCCATATACTCACTCCTTTTAGCTTTTATGCTGCACATGAGTGTTGAACTTCCTACAAGCCTTACCTTTTCTAACCGTTCTGGACTTGGCATTGGCAATCTCTGCCTCTTGGCCTCCTGCTCAAGAGTTAGAAGCATATTTCTTTCTTTCAGTAGGACATACCTATATCAAGGAACAAAAATCTATGATGCTCTTCTATGGTGGTTGTGATTGAAATTGAGTCCTTCAGAAATCTCACTACATAAAATATCATTATGAATAATCCCTTACACAGTTCTATATTTCTGCTTATTCATTTTTTCACTGAACTTTCCATATACCACATATTATAGTCTAAATATGATAGACTAAAATATAGTCCCCACGCTCTAAGAAGACAGAAGGAAAATGGAAGACGAATAACATTTCCTGATAGATGCTATACGCCAGGTAGCATAAGCATTTTACATACAGTATTTCATTTCATTCTCAAAATAACTGTTTGAGGTTGTTAAGTACTTTCCTTTTCTCCTTCCTAAATGTAGAATCTAAGTTTGAGAGAAATAACATAATTTGGGTCACACAGCTAATTCTGCCTTCAAATCTTGGATTCCCTGTGTACAAAACCCATTCTATGTTTTTAAATTAATTCTTATTGGTAGATTATAATTACATATAATAGTGGGATTCATTGTGACATATTTGTACATGAATGTAACATAATTTGGTCAATTTTATGCCTTTGTACCTCCTTTGATCTCCTCTCCTCCCTCCCTCAGGTCCCATTTCCAGTCTACTGATCTCCCTTCTGTGTTCATTAGAGTTCCCCCATACCACACACTCTTTAAACCCATTCTATTTTTATTATACCATGCTGTTTCCGAAACTGTAATGTGATGTGCGCTACTGGGTGGGAGAGACAAGTACTAGAATAAAAACACGTCGAAGAAATGAGACTCTCTTTGAGCTAAGGTGAAAAGGAAAAGGCTCCATAGAGGAGATGGGATTTGTTAGAATGAAAAGGAGAGCAAAGCAACCCAAACCAAAGGTACTGAAGCAGCACAGCTAAGATGGAGGGAGGTTTTATGAATGTATGTTTTAAGAACCATAGTCGGTGCCAGTTGTGGTGGCTTATACCTATAATCCCAGTGACTCAGGAGGCTAAGGTAGGAGGATCATAAGTGCAAGGCCAGCCTCAGCAATTTAGCAAGGCCCTGAGCAACTCACTGAGACTCCATCCCAAGATAAAAATTAAAAGGTCTTGGGGATGTAGCTCAGGTAAAGAACCTGTGGATTGGGCTGGAGCTGTGGCTCAGCGGTTTCGGCGCTTGCCTGGCAAGCACGAGGACCCGGGTTCCAACCCCAGCACCACGTACACAACTGAGTGTTGGAGCAACTAAGGCCATGGAAAAACTAAATAAAGTTGTTTCTCTCTTTCTCTGTCTCTCTCACTGTCCCTCTGTCTTTAAAAAAAAAAAAAAAAAAGAACCTGTGGATTCAATCCCTAGGACCCCTATCCTTATGCAAAAAATAAATAAATAAATAAACAAATAAAAAATAAAAATAAAAAGCCAAAAAAACATAGTTGGAAGAAAAGAAAGGAAATAAATGAATAAATGTGGAGGCACTGAAAAGAAAACAAAGAAGAGTGTTTCATCCTATGGAAGTAGATAAAATAACCTGGGGAGAAGGAGTGGCAGAGGATCATCTGGTTTCAGTCACACTAAATGTTGAAACAGCCCTATCCCTTTACTGATAAACAACCATACCAGTGCTTAATACAACTTATTTTTCTACAGTAAATATGTAATATTAGTGGTTTTTGTAAGCATGTTTCAATTTTTAAAGCTGCCAAGAAAGAAAAATAATACTTCAAAATGAGTTGATAAAAATGCAAAGATCTTGAGTTTGCAGTGGTGGCTCAGTGGTTATGGCGCTTGCCTGTTACGCACAAGGACATGGGTTTGAATCCCAGCACCACATGCACAACTGTGTTGGAGCAACAAAAAAACCACATGAAAAACTAAATAAAAATTGATTCTTAGGGCTGGAGCGGTGGCTCAGCAGTTACCACACTTGCCCAGCATGCTCACGTACATGAGTTCAAACCCCAGCACCCACGTACACAACTAAGTGTCAGAGCAACGAATGCCACGTGTAAAACTCAATAAACAATTGATTCTCTCTGTCTCTCTCTCTCTCTCACTGTCCTCTCTTAAAAAAAAAAGATTCTCGATTCTCTTTCTCTCTCACTGTCCCTCTTTCTAAAAAAGAAAAAGAAAAGAAAAGAAAAGAAAATGTAAAGACCTACTAGAGTGACTAGGTAGATAACAATTACGCATGAAGCAGGCCAGGTAAAAGGACAACAGGGTATGCTTTGTTCCATCTAGAAAGGACACTTGCTGCACAATCCAGCCAGTTGTAGTCATGTAGGAATACAGAGACAGTATTGTCAGATCACAAGTCTGATCATTCAAGAGAAATCAGAAGTCTTTATATTTTGTGTGAAATCTCCCAATTTTAAAAAGCTACGATGGCTTAAACAAAACATCTTTGGGCTAAACATAGTCAATTTAAAATGTAACCCTCTGAGCCCTCTCAAATTCATCTGGACAACCTGCCAAAAGAATCCATCTTACTTCCCAATTAAGCATATCCTTCAACACAAAATCCCAAGCAATAGGCTAAAGAACTCAGACGAGTACTACAAAAAAAGTAATGAAAAGGAGGGAAGTCTAAATGTGACCAACTATTTTCCATTTCATTTTATTAGTTTACTGAAAATGCAAGTATAAAGGTATTAGCATGACTGGTAGCAGTTACAGTAAAATTTCTAAACCCCCAACTACTTGAGGTCTGTGATATATTTTTCTTAATATAATCTAACCTCTGTCACATTTATAAAATCTCCTATAATCCTACGTATATCATATATGTCATTCACAGTACTATAAGACAAATCACTTTGCTCAATTTCTTATATCAGATAGATGTACCTCATTGCTACACTGTAACTGCTTCAAACACTGAGATATTAGTATATTTAGTATACTTACCAGAGTTTATGTAAATCTTCATTACTTTTGTTCCTTAATTGCTGACAAGTCCATGCAGCTCCTATTACAATGACAAATTCATAACATGAAATATTGTTTCTAGTTACGTGCTCTTGGCAAATTACTTAACCTCTCTAAACCTGTTTCCTTACTGTAAAATATACAATAACATTGTTACATACCATTAGAATCCAATTAAATAACAATATGATATTAATAACAACTGGCAACAGCATTCAGAAATTTTTAGTATTAGTATCAAATGTATTTTCATACCCTAATATCATGAATTATTGTTAAAAAATGGAATCTAAAATAAACCTTATACTTCACTTTAGCTAATACTTCCAACCTACTCCTCTTCTAAACTGTTTGTCAACCTCCTAAGGAATAATTAACCCAATTATTTTGATGACCTTTTAATTTTCTCTGGTAGATAGACCCAAAGTAAATAAAAAAGGAAACACTTAAATAATTGTTAAACTGGATAAATAATCCTAGAATAATGGAGGGTTCAATGAATACATTTACTACTGACCAATCCAAATATCTTACCAGATTTTACTTTTTCTTCTCCCCAGTTCTTTGGGTCATCAAAAAATTCTTCCAATCCTTTCCTTGACAATGTGGTATGAAGTAATCTACACTGGTGAAAGGATGTCACATTTGTTGAACTCTTAGGTTGCAAACTAAGTGAAAACCTGTAACTGAACAAATATAAACAGGCAATTGAAGCTTTGCAATTTTGGATTTTATAAGCAATAATGTGAATCATTTTTGCACTATAATGTTAAAAAATCTATCTGGGAATTCAGCACCATAAGCAGTAAACTTCTAAGATGCTTCAGAAAGTATTTTTAATATTGCATTATACAGATTGCTACCCTATAATTTCAGAGATAATATATTTACAAAATTTTATTTTATGGTAACATTTTTAGGTACTTCCTCCAGTGCAGTGAGTTGGTCTTCAAGTAAATAAAACATTCTGAAGGTTGATTTTGCAACTTGCATCTACTTTTAGAAATGTTAACTAAATTAATGACTACAAATGAGAATTTATAAATTAAAATGTCTATTAAAGTATTATATGTGCTGGGGGTTTAGCTCAGTGGTAAAACACTCGCTTAGCACACATGAGGAGCTGTGTTCCATCCCTAGTACTAGAAAAAATAAATAAAACAGAATAACAGCTAAATAAAGTATTATATGTGATAATACTTAACTTAGTATTTAATGAGCTGGGAAAATAATTTAAAAAGAAGCTAGGGAAATGGATCTCAATTGTTGTTTTCTTGGTATCTCAATTGTTTTCTTACCAAGAATACTTGAGTCTAATCACTAGGTGTCACTCAGATAAAAACAAATGAAGAGATACTAAAATGCCAATTTATGCAATAAATGATCTTTCATTAGATCCTGAATTAAAAAGAAAAAAATTAATTTGGACAATTTAAATTTGAACCATGTACTATGTAATAGTGGTAAGAAAAATAGTTATTAATTAAATTTCCTGACTATGACCATTGTCTTGGTCATAGTGTCCAATTGACCAATGTGCTTGGTTTTAGAGGATATATGCTGAAGTGCCATATATGAAATACGACATACCACAAATAGTTCAGATGAAGAACATATACATAAAGAGATAAAGAAAATGTGATGAAATGCTAATGATTGGTTAGCATTGCTAAAGTTTATGGTCATACTTTACAACTCTAACAACTTTTCTATTGATTCGAATTTTTTAAGGAAAAATAGGGGAAACTGGTAGTAAAAATGTGTATATGTAAAATATGATCCTAACGTTAAAAATTAAATATATGCAAATCTATACAACGTTTAAAAGAATGAAGATCTGATAATCTTTGAGTAGCAAAACTGTAGTTGATGTTTATTTTCTTCTTCAAAGTGCTTCTTTACCTCATTTTCCCAAAAGTGTCTGTAAAAAAGCAGTTATTCGTTTCACAATAAAAAATTCTAAAATTTTTATTGCCTTTTTTAAAAAAGGATTAATCCAAGTTTGTCACCTTGATCAAGTTACAACTTCTGAATTTCTACATAGATTTTTAAAAAATATTGCTTATCTCTGAGTTCATGTAAGTAATAATAGCAGCACACAATAGATGCTCTACTATGGATTCAAGGACATGCATTGCTTTCTTAAAAAGAAAACCTGATATACTCTACTTACAAAATTCAATTCATTTAATGCAAATGTCAATAAAAGGGAGGAAACTACACACCTTAAAGTAAAAAAAAAAGATCGGTTTATCCAGACGACAAGTTGCTTCTCCACCTGAAAATAAGGAACCCACTGGTGGGATGTTCCTTTCTTGTGGGGCAACTCTCATTTATTTGGCTACTACCTTCATTATTCGATGAACAAGCTCTTTTTGACAGAATCTGAAATACGAAGACCCCTTCTTCTTTATCCATCCAAAGCTGGCATAGCAGTCAATGCCATAGCAAAAAGCTCCTAACTTTTTCCCAAACCACCTGGCCCAAGAGGATGCTTCTGTATCTCTAGGTTTACTTCAACAAACTCAGGGCATCTGCAAGCCCCACATACTGCCTGGTCCACAGCAGGAGCAATAAAATGTTTGAGGAGGGAAGGGAAATGTCACAGGCGGGCTTCTCCTCCAAGGTCCTCACTCCTGAAGGAGGTGAGTTCGGTTCTACCATCTAGGCGGCCTTTCGCTCCCTGAGCTGTTCTTGCAAACCTAACAGGATCCAAAGTTGGCGCAGTGAACAAACCTACTCCTAGCATCACTTACCCTCGGTTAGCGGGGACCTTCGCAGTTATTAACGATCCGGAAGCCTTCAGCACGGCCGAGACTCTTCCATAAATAAGAATCAAACTGGCCGCAGCCATTTTTTCGCGTAATTAAACAAATCGTGTTTCCGCCCATGATGTCGTCACTTCCGTTACCTCACGCAGACCGGATGAAGGGAACCGAATAGGCCCTTGCCCTCATTCAACATGGCGTCCCGCCCCTTCGACCTCATTGGTAAATTGGCTCTCTCGGCTCCCGTTACTCTCTCCGCTTCTTCCTATTGCCAGTCGTAGCCATGGCGGCCATGAGTTTATTGCAGCGGGCTTCGGTCAATGCGCTGAGAGCTCTGTCTGGCCGTCGCGTTGGTACTCAACTCGGATTCGGAGGCTTCCTTACCCGTGTTTTTCCGAGGACTGTCGGTAAGTGCTGGCCTTGGGAGAAAGTGCGTACTGGGTGTGAACGGTGAACGGGAACAGATGGGAGGACTGTTCCCAGGTGACCTTGGTGGGATCCCGAGGGAGCCGGGAGATTTTTTAGAGACAGCGCGAACTGTAGGAGGGATTTTCCCGAAGTAATCAAACCAGTCGCGTTTTAATTATTAACATTTGTTAAACACTTTGCCATTCACCTTCCCAGTTGGTGCTAATTTGCAGCTGAGGTCAGAATGTCATAGAACTGAGTCGTGTGTGCCTTTCTCTGGGGCACCAGATTGTTGGTATTTACACCTGCCCGAGGTTCTAGTCCCACAGATAGGAAGTGCTGTTGCTGTGAAGCCCACGTATGCTAAGTATGTAGTATGCAGACAGATGGGAGCCTCAGGGCCAACTTTCCCATCAGGCACAATATTGTGCCTGCAAAGCGTATGATTCCTTTAGGATACCACGAGAATGTTTTAATTTTCTTTTTTAAAAAGACTATTGTTAATGAATTTGTACTAATGAATTTGGTGTGGATTGCATTTGTTTTATATTAGTGTAGTTCGTAAAATGGTATTTTTAATTTTTCAGGAAGGGGCCCAAGAAGGCAAAAGTGCCTTACTCCCAGGAAAGTCATAATGCAATCCCAGGAGGACTAATTTGGATCCCCTAAGGCCTGAATAATTACAATAGTAAATAGCAGATGTTTGGAATTCAATCTCATTCTCTCAAGGACACTGTAAAATAAATAGTGTTATCATCCCCATTTTGCAGATGAGGAAACTGACTCAATTATACAAATAATGCAACACTCTAAACACTCTACTAAATTAACAACGGCAGCCACCATTTATTGAGCACCAGTGGTGTATCAGGCTTCATTCTTTTTCCACAGAAAAGTTTTTTTGGTTTTGGTGTTTTGTTTTTGTTTTTAGTTTTGGAAGATGTGGGAGTTCCCATTTATTTTCCACATTTTTAGGTTTGTGCATTATAGTTGTACATAATGATGGAATTTGTTCACGTTACATATTCATACATGCATACAATTAACAATATAATATAATTTGACCAATATCACTCCCCAATACCTCTCCCTTCCTACTGAGCTCCCTTTGATTTTCATGAAATCCCTAACCCCCACTTTTCTTATTCCTCAGTAGCTTCCACATATGAGAAAACATATGACCTTTGACCTTCTGAGTTTGGCTTATTTTACTTAACATAATGGTTCCTACATTTTCGTTCAAATGACATTTGTTTTTTAATGGCTGAATTAAACTATTGTGTATATTAACCACATTTTCTTTTCCATTCATCTGTTGATGGACAGCTAGGGTGGTTCCTTAATTTGACTATTGTGAATTGTGTGGCTATAAGCAAGGGTGTTCATTTATCACTGTAGTATGATGACTGCAGTTTTTTTTGGATAAATACTGAGGAGTTGGAGAGCTCGGTCACATGGTATTTCCATGCCCAGTCTTTTGAGGAGCCTCCATACTGATTTCCATAGTGCTTGTACTACTTTGCAGACCCACCAACAGTGTAAAAGTGTTCCTTTTTCTCTACATTCTCTCCAGAGAATGCTTTTTGTATTCTGATGACTGTCATTCTGACTGGTGTGAGATGAAATTTCAGTGCAGTTTTGATTTATATTTCCCAAATTATTTATGATATTGAACTTTTTAATATATTTCTTGACCATTTGTGTTTCTTTTTTTGAGAAGTGTGCTTAATTCATTTTTCCATTTATTAATTGGGTTATTTGCTGTTTTGGTGTTAAGTTTTTTGAGTGCTTTATATATTCTAGATGTGAATCCTCTCTGTCAGAGAGCAGCTAGCAAAGATTTTCTCCCATTCTGTAGGTTCTGTCTTCACGTTCCTGTTTCCTTTGCTCTGCAAAGGCTTTTTTTTTTTTCCTTCAAGAGAGTAGGAGAGAGTCAGTTTTATTTTTTCATCTGGTTTTTGTTTTTCCTCCACTTAGTTGTGTATATGGTGCTGGGAATTGAACCCAGGTCCTTGTGCATGCCAGGCAAGTGCCCTACTGCTGAGCCACCTCTCCAGCCCTGCAAAAGCTTTTTAATTTGATGTCAGGCACCATTCTAAGGCTTTAAGGTATTGATTTATTTAATCCTTTATGAACAAAGATACACTATAAGTTATTTGCCCTGTGCAATACAAATAGGAAGTGAAACTTTTACCCTAAAACCAAAAATATTGCTTCCAACCTCAAAATATCTTGTCCTATTTTATCCCCCTTCTTCCAACTTTAATCTGAGTATTGGCACTTCACATAATGAGGCAGTATACATAGGGATTCATTGGAACATGGTGGAAAGGACCAATGGGATTCAGCACATTTCCACCAGGAATTTAAACTTCTTACAAATCTATATCTGCTGTTATTCCTTGATAAAATCCTTTTGTAAACTGTTCCTGATTACAGATATCCTTAAATATTCAAATACAAATCCTTCAGATATTCTCCTGAATAGTATTTAATCCAGTCAAGCTGGGAATAACTGAGGTAATGGGGTAAACTTTTACCTCACTTGAAACTTACAAAGATTATAAGCTCTGACATAGAAGGGAACCCCATCTTGTTTTTTCTAAAACCTGGGCTGCCAATGTTCAAATCAGAATTCCAGAATTTAGAGGCTCTGACCTTGAGTATCACATTTTAGAAGCTAAATTTTGAACACTTAATTGTTCATTATTTTCATTTTTCTCATCTTTAAAAAATGTTATGGTTTTAACCTATTTCGGAGTCTAGTTGTGAAGTGGGAAAAATCTGTAGCACCTGGCATTAGCCTTTTTTTTTTTTAATGTAAAGTACATGATATTAAATTTACTACCTTAACTATTTTAAGTGTACAGTTTGGTGATATTAAATGTATTCATAATTTTGTTCAACTTTCACCACTATCCATCTCTTATTGTGTTTAATCCTTTTGGATTCAGCCTTTTGTAAATGTATATGAAGACTTTTTTGATATCCCAATTAATTGGTATATTAGCCATTTTGTGACAGTAGCTTTTTTCTCCCCAAACTCAATAAGCCAGGAATGCTATCTCTACCTTACCCAGGCCATTCACCAAAACCTTAATGCTGCAGGGCTTATGAGATCCCTTTGATAGGTTACTGCATTAATTAAGCAGCATCTTTTAGCTAATCACTGAGTCAGTCATTTACCCATTACAGGTTCATGTAACTTACTCCTCTCAGCTGGTAACATACCTCCCTCCCACCTACTTGCTTAACACTCTGTATGAATAGGAACTTTTCTTCTGGGCTTGTTCTTTCTCTACTACTGTTTGTTTCCTTTGTTACACTTACAGACTTATAATTGTTTAGTGGCCATTTCTCGCAGCAGGTTCTAAATCCCTCTCAGACTATAGGCTTAGCCCAGGACCTGTACATAGTAGTCACTTAAGTAGTAAATTCATGAGTGATTTGTGGTATTCAGCCCATTTTCTTCATTAAAAAATTCCCAAATGGCATCTTTCAAATAATTTGTTGAAATCTGTGCTTGTGTTGTTAAGTTCTCTTAGACTTTTTATTTTAGAAGCTTTAGTATCATGAATTGAACTTAGTAAAATTTATGACAGCTTCTAATTCTCTTGTGAATTAGCATCCTAAATTCATTAAAAGATGCTGCAGGCAATAGCAAAATTAAGACAGATTCTGTCTTCAAAGCATTTATAGTCAAAAGCGGTAGCAATGGAAGCAAATAAAATTGGCCGTCTGTATGCATGGGTTCTGCATCTCAGGTCCAACCAGTTGTGGATTGAAAATACTAGGAAAAAAATTGTGTAAGTATCTAAATATGTGAGATTTTTCTTATCATTATTATTCTTTATTAATACAATATAATGACTATGACTATTTGTGTAGCATTCGCTGTATTAGGTTTATAAATAATCTAGAGTGAAGTATACAGGAGACTTTGCATAGGTTATATGCAAATACGCTCCCATTTCATGTGAAGGACTTGAGTATCTGCAGACTTTGGTATCCATGCAGGTGCTGGGCCAGTTCTTCATGGATACACATCACTAGGATGGATAACAATTCAGAAGTAGTGCTTATTTGATTGAGGGCATTGATGACTTCTTGGATAATACAGTGTCATCTGGGCCTAAAGGATAGATTTCAGGAGAGAGGAAGGCATTCCAGACATAAATATGAACGAAAGATACAGCTTTTTCAGACATCAGTTATGACTGAAATTCCTTTAGGGGAAAATTAAAAATTTTCACTCTACAGTGAGCAATTACACAGCCGAAGCATAGTTACCCAGTTTCTCAGTAACTGCCAAATTCTTTCCTGCTCCCAGTAGAAAAGACTTGGAATATTTATAGTGGTCCTTGTGGACTTCCCCCCTACCTCACCCCCCAAAAAAAAGAAGTGTAGAGAGAGGATCCAGGTATGAAATTTTGTCTCAGTTTATCTCCAACAAGGCTTCCTTAAGTCCCATCCAGGGGAGATTTGAAGAGGAGGGTATACTTAATTGCAATGGCTTACAAATAAATTTTGTCAAAGTACAGTTATGGTTTTGTAACAAGTTTGAATTCCTGCTGGAAATTGTTGAATAAATACCACTAGTCCTTTGCATTTATTTTGCAGCAACTTCCTAATGTATGTTACCTCATTATATGTAAAATGGCATATTTTAAATTAAAGCTTTTTCTTTTGTAGCATTAGCAAATATTTATTGCAGAGGAAACAAAGATGAGCAGCTCATCCAAAGTGTCTAACCTTCCTGCCTGCTATTGAAATAAATTGAAATGATTATTTCAGTATGTCTTTAACATTGAATCAAAATGAGGAGTGCTATACAGTGGTAGAGTGCCTGTGTGGCATCCGTGAAGCCCTGGATTTCATCCCAACCACCATACAAATACACACGCACACGCGCGCACACACACACACACACACACACACACACACAAAGGGAAGAGTAAAGAGATATCCTATCTGCCCAGGTCTTGGTACTGAAATAAAAAAGCATTTTTAAATCGTAATTTGTTTTAAACATTTTATAAATGTATATTTTTCTTATAATTTGATTTTATCTCATAACAATATTCCTGAATGAACTTTGAATAAAACAGGGTAACTTAATATTTCTAGCTCCTGTGCGACACAGTGCAGACCATGGGAAAAGATTGTTCGTCATCAAGCCTTCTTCATACTATGACAAGCGTTTTCTGAGGTTATTGGTAAGTTAAAATTTTTTGTTGAACTAAAAATCTTCACATGCAAATAGGAAAAAAAATTTGCCTATTTAGAAAATATCTTTCATTTTGTAGAAGATCTGAATCTAGGGGTTGGAGCAGTGGCTCAGTGGTTACGGCGCTTGTCTGGCATGCACGAGGACACGGGTTTAAACCCCAGCACCACGTACTCAACGAAGTCTCAGAGCAACAAAAGCCACATAAAAAACTAAATAAAAAAGTTGATTCTCTCTTTATCATTGTGCCCCCTTTCTCAAAAAAAAAAAAAAAATCTGAATCTGTAAATTCCTCAGAAGACATTTGAGATTGTGTAATAAAGTCATTTGTTACTTTGTTATTAAATCTTTTCTTTCTTTCCCCCCCTTTTTTTTAAGAGAGAGAAAGAGAGAATCAATTTTATTTAGTTTTTCACGCGGCTTTCAGTGCCCCAACACTCTGTTGTGTACGTTGCGCTGGGGTTTGAACTGCATCCTCCCGCATGCTAGGCAAGTGCCATAACCACTGAGCCACTGCTCCAGCCCACTAAATCTTTTGTTAAATTAGCAATTCACACTAAGTTGGAGGTAAAACGTAAGCCATTCCTTTCTTCTCAAGATTATGAGGCTTTGATATCTGGTCTATATTCTCTACTTAAAGAGTAAAAAAAGCATCTCCAGGGCTGGGAGTGTAGATCAGTGGTAGAATACCTGCTTAGCCTGTATCAGGCCCTGGGTTTGATCACAGCACCACACCCGAGCAGGATGGATGGGGAGGGACACATGTGCAAATTGACAAAACTTCAAAAATTTATGCACAAGAGGATTTATTTTTTTGTAAAACCAAAATATTCTTTAATTTACCAAAGAACTCATTAGAAGACTTCTTTTAATAAAGCAGATCTATTATTTTGGGATACGATTTTTTTAAATGTATGTTATTGGAGAACATTGATTTCAGAGTGATATTTACCTTTAATGCAATCTTAATTTAGCAGTAGTAATGTTGCTTATTTAGGGTGCTGAGTGTATGTTTGTATCTCAAGGCTTTAAAAGAAAGCAGAGGCATAGAAAATGAGAGTTTGTCTGGACTGCCTGCCACTGTTCCTGAAGCTCTGGCTGATCTCTTGAGTTCTGCTGCCGCAAGAGCTTCTCTTTCTTGCTCTCTCATTGTGCTTAACCATTCCATCCCCTTGGTTGAGCTCCCACTTTTCTTGTCATGACCATTTCAAACCCTGTTCGGTGGTTGAAATCACCCCAATTTGTTTAAACTTAGATGTTAATACTGAATTTTCTAACTTCTATGACATTGCTTTAATCAAAAAGTGAAAATTCACTTAAATATATATATTGTGTTATACTTGTACCTATGACCTTTACTTTTTTCTTTCATTTTTGTTACTAAATATAGGTGTCTGAAAGCTAGAACCAATGAGTATCACAGAAATCAATAACTGGATATTGTACTCTCAGTTTGGCAAATTTATAAGAAATAAAGGGAATCATATCGAGGGTAATTGAAGGGGGGTGGGGAGAGTTAGAAATGTTTGTGAAAATCTGTTTATTTTTCATCTCAACAGAGATTCTACATTTTGTTGACTGGGGTTCCAGTAGCAATTGGCATAACTCTGGTGAATGTATTTATTGGTAAGTCCCCCTACACCCAGCACCAAATTGGTAAATTTTAAAACATATAGTTGTTAATTTTTAAGAATGAAATTATGAATATTGTAATGAAAAACTCAGTGAAATAATTATAAGCATGGCAATTAATTTTAAAATAATGAAATCTTCATCTACAATAATGTACCATGCTGTTTTTTAACACCTTTTTTTCCCCCAGAAGTCTTCAAGGTTAATAAGAATGTAGGAGGCTTCTGAAACCCTCCTCCTCCTCTCCTTTCCCTAAACTAGCTTTGATAAGTCTGAATAAGAAAAGTAGGAAGAGACAGTTGGAAGAGAGACAAAGACAGGGAATTTTCCAAATTCATCCTGAAACATACAAACCTACAATCCTTTAAAACAAAAATGAAAGTGTGAATGATAGTAGACATTAGATGTTCACAGGAAATTCTTTTCACAGTGCTTCTAAAACCTGAATCCTAAAATGATTTGTCATGGATATAGGGAAGACCAGAAAAATAATGACTTTTATTGTATCTGGTTATACTGTAGAAAAATAAAATGGGGGGCTGGAGCAGTAGCTCAGCAGTTACAGCACTTGCCTGGCATGTGCGAGGATGTGGGCTCGAACCCCAGCATCACGTACATAACAAAGTGTCGGAGCAATGAAAGCCACATGACAAACTAAATTAAAAATTGATTCTGTCTTTCTCTGTCCTTCTCTCTATTTTTTTTTTAATTTTTATTTTCAGGGCTGAGGACCGAACTCGGGGCCTTGCGGTTTCTAGGCAAGCGCTCTGCCACTGAGCTAAATCCCGAACCCAACTTCTCTCTCTTTAAAAAAAAAACAAAAGAAAAAATATGGGAAGCTTACACTCAGAGTACATCTAAAAAACACCTAATGAATGGATTTTCAACCAGATTAGATTAGATCCTTTAAAGCCACCAGAAGTTGGTTTCTTTATTGGTGAAGAGTTAATATTATAAACTCCTAATGCTGAAGTTGAACCACCATCATTTTCTCTTATTAGGGGAAGCTGAATTAGCAGAAATTCCAGAAGGCTATATTCCAGAACATTGGGAATATTACAAGGTTTGTATAGGTCATTAAAAATTAGATTAAGGTGCTTATCAATGCACTAGTTAATCTCTTAATTTGGAAATTATGATAAAGTTTCATATTTAATTATTTTGTTTATTCATCTTTAAAATTTTTTTGAGGAAATCATGCATGCAAGGAATTTGATTATATTATGTCTTTTCCTCCTCACCCCCACTTCTCCTTCCTCTACTCTATTAAACTTCTTTTCTTCTACATACATATAAAAGTGAAATTCCCTTTGGAATCTTTATATATGTCATATTCAATTTTTGATATCAAGTAGATGATAAATTTTTTACTTTTTCAAGCAAAAATTTTTCTTTTGTTATATTTCTTTTGTTATTTTAAGGTATATTTCTTTTGTTATTTTAAGGTTTATAGTTTTTTAAGGAATTGTTTGCAGTATATTCTCAATCTAGCAGAGTAACAATTCATCCTAAGTTCAGTGCCATCAGAAAACAGTTACCAGTATTAATGATAGCTGTCTTTTATTGAACACCGGTGTGTGGCAGGCAGCTTTGCTAATGTTATCTCATCCCATGTATTATTTTCACTGTGGAGATGAGGAAATTTAGACTTAAAAGGCTTAACTCATTTTGTCCCATTGTCTTAGATGCCAAACATCTATAAAACTTAAATATGACATATATAATTATGTAATTGTATGGTGATAACATAATCATAATGTTATATTTATAATTAGTATGATAATATGTAAGCTTTAAATTATGATTTCCAGCCTATTTTAATGTACCTGTGTCAATTTTGTTGAAATACTCACAAAATTGAAAATTTGGGACTTATTGGATTAAGTGCCTATCCATAGGGCCAGTACACATTGAACCCAGTCATCTTGATTCCAGAACCTGCAGTGTTAGCCATTATAGCACAATGTCACTACTGCCCAAGTCTAAATATTATCTGTTAGTTAATTAATTATCTGTTAGTTAATTAGTCTGTTACTTCTCTTTACAAGTATTGCAGTGAGATGAACTTGGATAGGGAATGCCTCGTTTTATTGTCTGAATAAGTTGTATTTTAGAAAAGAAATGTTTCATTTTAAGTCTTAAGGAAAGCTATGAAATTATTTCTGGCAACTGGAGAAAAGAGTTTCATGTTGGGATCAACAAAATCTGGGTTCTTCTCCTAAATCTGCCATTTCAAATACTTAAGCATAGTGTAATGGGAAAGAGATATTCCCCCTTAGCTGCATACTTTGTGTGGTTTTTCTCATCCCTAAAATGGGGACAAAAATAGTGTCTACCTAATGGATCGAAATTATTCAAAATAGATAAAACATAGTTGGCATATAGTAGGTGTTACTAGTTTATCTGAAATAGCCATTTTTAAAAAGTCTACTAGAAAAGCAAAGTATTGTTCAGAAACTAATTTTAAACAAATTTTTTCTTGTAGCATCCTATATCAAGATGGATTGCCCGTACTTTCTTTGACTGCCCTGAAAAGAATTATGAAAAAACAATGGCTATTCTTCAGATTGAATCGGAAAAGGCTGATTTACGGTAGGAAAAATAGGGTGGGGAAGAACATCCCTCCTATGGATTGCAAGCCACAAGAGAAAATATGAATAAAACTATATTAGCACTATAGGATGCTCTCTGTAAAAGGATGAAGACAGGAGAGAGAATTTGCTTGTTTAGAGTGAAGCCTGTGAGTTGATGACTATTAAGACGTAAAACCTATCAGAGTAAAAGGAAATTCATTTTAAAATATTCTTGCATGTGCAAGGCTACTCTGCCCATCCTACCCAGTTTCCTTCCATTCTGCACCTAGTCTCATACTTAGAAATAACCCCATTTAACTATTCCTTAAATATGTTTCTAGAGAAAGTTTTATAAGTTAAAAAAAAATACATTTTAGTATGTCATTTAAAAATCACAGTAATACAGATAGAATTCTCCCATAAACAGTGTTTAACACCTTTATTTCAATGAACGTAGCTTGGTGATCCTTCTGTAATAGCATGTGTTCCATTCTTTTTAATGCTGCATTATATATTTTATTGGGTAGATGTGCCTTAGTTTTTATAACCAGTCCCCTATCGTTGGTACTTAGGTTCTGTCCAGGTTTTTTAGTATTATATATAATACTCTGGTGAGTATTCTTGTGAGTATATTTTTGCATACTTACATAACGTATATACAAAGTAAATTCCCAGCAGCCAAATAGTCTGTTTTTACATGTTGTTAGATGTTGCCAAAGTCCTCTCCATCAAGTTGCACCAGTTATTTTTTCTATTGCCCATACATGGTTACTTCTGTTTCTTGGTAATGGAATTTATCAAACTAACATTTTTGTTGATATGATAGTTGAAAAATGTTACCTTATTATTTTGATTTTGTATTTCTTTGTAAGGTTGGGCGTTTTTTTAAATATACCTATTAGTTGTGTGCATCTCTCTATAAATTGTCCGTTTTTCTACTGATTTGTACATCAATTAAATTAGTCCTATTTCATTTGTTGCAGATATGTTCTCAATTGTCATTTGTCTTGGTGATGGAGAATTATTTGCAACATAGCAGAATGTTTATGTTTCAGATACCAAATATATATATTTTTAAATATTTACTATGTACCAGTGTTACAGTAACTTTATATGTATTTACTCATTTAATTATTGTCATGTTTTTCAGTTTTTTTTAGCTTTTAAAACTTTGTGTCATGTACAGATCTGTGACAGTAATTAAAAAAGTAAATATATAACATGAAAATTACTTCTTAAAATGTTCTTTTGGGGGCTGGGGATGCAGCTCAGTGAAGCTTTGGACTTTATCCTCAGCACCAAAAAACGCACTCACACGTTATCCTGTTAGGAGTGAAATACAATTGATAAGCAATCAAATGTACCCACCAGTTAACTTCAGAGGGTTTTTGACAGTGCATATCCTTGTTTATCTACTACCACAATCGAGGTCTTTTGGTCACCCTAAAATGTTTTTTTGTGTGCTCCTTTTTTTTCCCCCCTGGTATCTGGAATTGAACTCAACAGCACTTAACCATTGAGCTGCATCCACAATCCTTCCTATTTTTCATTTTGAGACAGGGTCTCACTAAGTTACTGAGGGTCTTGCTAAGTTGCTGAGACTGGCTTTGAACTTGGAATTCTCCTATCTGGGGTTACAGTGACCAGAATGTATGCTACGTTTCATCGGTTCCAGTGACTCCATCCTTTATTCCTGGTCCCGGGCTACCATTGGTCTTTCTGTTCATTCGTTTTATATTTATTAAATTTTCTGTGATACTGAAAAAAAATATTTAAATGATGGGAAAAAATGTGGTTGGCTGTGTTTCCTGGATATGTAGTTACCGTACAGAACTGTCTTTTTAAATATTTAAGAGTGTGGAATAGCAATGTGGTTTATAACTAATGTTAGTAAGATGTTTTTGAACTTCAGATACATATCTTTGAGTTCCAGTTAAGTGACAAGATCCTAGAATTCCTCACTTAGAGATCCTAAACAGTTACAGAACAAAACAAAGAAAGAAAACAAAATAACCAAAATCTATACTTCTAACCCTAAAGGAAAGAAGCCAAAATGAACATGGAATGAGGAGTTTTAAAAAATGCATTTAAGGATTTGGAAAACTAAAACATTAAAGACATATATAAAGAGTGTAAAGAGGCTGTTGCTCATAGTTGACTCCCCCAGAGGTGATTATTTTTAGTCCTTCATAATTAACACCATGTGCATGTGTATTTATACATATTCACAAATGGTTACTTACTGCTTTTTAATGAAATGGAAAAGTGCCACACATACTCATTTTATTCCTTGCATTTTTAACCTAACAGTATATTTATCATCTCTTCCCACATTACTACGTATAGATTCTCCTTACTTCTTTTAGTAGTTATATAGTAATCCATTATGTAGGTAAGCCATAATTTATTTAACTACTAGTCCCCTGTTGATGACTATTTTAGTTACTTGTGTTTTGGATAATTGCATTATAAAGAGTAGAAAGATGGTAGACGTAGTCTTATAAGCACACAATTGCAAAGGTATGTAGTCTCTTATAGATAAGATTGGTGAACTTGTTATTGTTAATAAAATGAATTATTTAACTGTGGTAAATTTATGGTCATTTGAAAAAGTTCACGTTTTCTATTAAAATGGAAAACCAAAGATTTAATGGAGAAGGGACTGCTTTAGAAATATGTTGTAGTTTATGCAAATTTAGCATCATTATAGAGTAGAAATTATTTAATTTGTGAAGAAGGTTGAGGAAAACAGAGCAGAGCTAAAAGTTGAAGAATGGTCTTTTACTCCTCATCTCCCCCCTCCCCATCTTCCTGAGATGAAGTCTCACTATGTCGCTTAGGTCACCCTCAAATTCCTGGGCTTAAGCTATCCTCCTGCTTGAGTCCTCCACCCCAGTAGCTGAAACTACATGTTTATGCCACTGTGTCTCAGGATCTGCTGTTGACTGGGCACAGTAAGAGGCTGGTGAATAAGATTTTCTGCCCTCAAGTTTTATGTGCTAATGGTGATGCAGCCATATAGACAGAATATGAGCTCCTCCAGGAAAGCTTATTGTTTTCCTAATACTCAAAATAGCAAATGGTCACAACAGTACACATTCTGTGCATCTCATAGCATCTTAAAAAGTGGGAAGACAGGAAAAGCATTGTCGCAATTCAGGTGAAAATTATCTGTCCAAAGAGCAGAGAGAGTGAAAGAGAGAAACGGTCAATGCAAGTAATATTTTTGGTGACAAAACTATTCAGTGACTAGCGTATAATATAAAAATATAATATAAAATTATAGCAATATAATAAAAGGAAAAAATAAGTCCTAAATTTTGCTTTGTGATACATATTGGATGTGTGCCTATACATGGTCTGTGTACATAAACTCTGTAGTGGTTGTTCTTTATGAAGCTAATTCATGAAATTGGTAATTGGAACTGCTCACATTTGTGCACACCTGTAATCCAGGTGATTCAAGAGGCTAAAGCAGGAGTATTGCAAGTTCAAGGCTAGGCTCAGAAACTTAGCAAAGCCCTTCAGCAACTTAGTAAGACCCTATCTCAAAATAAAAAATTAAAAGGGCTAGGAATATAACTCAGTTGCAAAACACCCCTGGGTTCAATCCCCAGTACCAAAAAACAAACAGACAAACAAACAAACAAAAAACCTCTTTATAATTGGAAATGCTAGAATTACTGTATTGTTATTCCATTTGTTACAGGTTAAAAGAGCTGGAAGTTCGAAGACTAATGCGTGAGAGAGGCGACGGGCCCTGGTATCAATATCCGACTATTGACAAAGCACTTATTGATTATTCTCCAAAATCAACTCCTGACAACTAATCATTTATTTCTTTACTACAGAGTATATTCTCCCAAGTGGAAAGTAAATTAGTAAATATAGCCTGTATTTTGCTCTGTAAAGAGCTTCTTCCATTGCTCTTTTTCTCAGTATTGGTTCAGATGAAGGCTTTTGATTTTGGGGTTTCAAAAAACTGGAGAAGTAAGAATTTGTGAATTTCTGAAGTTGTGGTAACGTTTAAAGGTTTGTTTTATTTATGTGGCAAAGGGAAGTTATAGTATCAGAAAGTATGTTCATTTGTACACATGTCTGTGTTACTGACATCTGGATCGTTCAGGGCTATCTATTCAGGCTCCTACGTGCACAGAAATATTGGGCCAACTATATAAAATGTTATCATCTTAATAAATTTTCAGTGAACAAATCTTAAAGTTTGCAAAGTTTTCAATGTTTTTTTTTAGCCATGTATCATTCTTTTTAAAAGTACATGTGCACACACACACATGCACACACGTGCATTTTTTCTTAGAGGTGATTCCTTAGAGTCTGTTTTTGTAAACATTCAGAAGTTGTACAAAATAAAATGATTATTGTAAAGATTATGAAATGTAAGTAAAAGTTAAAAAGTAATATCCTCATTTATTAAGCATTTGTTATCTGCTGAGCACTGTGACAAATAACTGCCTTTTTAACATTTTCAAAGTCACCTTATAAAGTACTATTATCTGATTTTTACAGATGAGAAACCTGAGACTTGAGAGATTTTAAACACGCTCAGTATTTATAACAGTAAACATTTGGCTGTTTAGCTTCAAGCTTTTATTATTTTAATTTTAAACCTGTTATAGTCTATTAGTACTTCTACTTTTTAGAACTATGTTTTTACGTTCTACGCAAAAATGATCCCAGCTTCCATAAGATTGAAGCCAGACCACTCACTCATTCCACATACCTTTAGCTGTCTGCTGTATGCAATTGATAATCCAGCCAAGAGTCTTTGGGACAGTTGCCCGCCTGCCTCTAGGTATTGAACGCAGCGTCTTTTTCTTGCTAAACCCAGTGTTTTACCACAGAACTACACTCCTGGCCTTGGTTGCATTTTCTTATGCCCCCAGAAGAGGGCTGCCATTCCCAGCTACTTCAGATTTTGTTCTGAGAATCTCCTGTGCAGGCTATGACCTCATCATTTTGTCCAAGGATTTGGGAGAAAGACATACTGTCCTAACACCCCTGCTTGTGTGAACCAGTTTTATAGGAGGATAATGGAAGCAGATAGGCTTTGTATGTGGTGATAATAAATGATGCTAAACTACAGAGCACTGTTAACATTTGTTCTTTTATGCCTTACAGGCTTTTTGACAATAGTAGATTTAACTTTATTTTATCCTTTCTGCTCTTAGAAATGTAAGAAAAGCTTAAGGTAGGAAAATAGCTGCCATTTTCCAATGTGTAGCAAACATGAACTAATTGCTATTTTTACCCCATTTATTCTTGCAGTAATGTTTCAGTGTAGATATCACTATTTTCACTTAAATTTAAGAAAATGAAGTGACAATAGTGACATCTACACTAATTTTTTTTATTCAAAAGATTAAATAAAAGTAAGTATCCTAGAGTCACATCTCATAAAATTTATCTTATTTTTAAAAAAATGAATAAAAGCACACTGGGAGCTGGCGATGTATCTCAGTAGTAGAGCATGTGCTAAGCACTGGGTTCAGTCCCCTCCATCAGGGTAAATTGAAAAGCACACCAATTTTCCCTTTCCCTTTGATGTGCATAATTTCTTTAATAATCCCCCTTTTAAATAACATTTATTTTGCTTCTGGTTTCATAGTTAAATATTGGCATGCATTCTTAGTGGGTTTGCTTTTCAGCTTCTGATAGATGTTTCGAAGTTGCCCTCCAGGAAGGTTGTACTGGTTCATACTCCCACAGGCAGCATAAGAGGGCATCAATTTTCTCAAGGCCTGAAGTCTTAAAGTCTTTGAGTCCTGTCAGCCTGATGGTAGGATTTTCAACACCCCCTCAAGATCTTATAAGCAGTGTAATCTCTAGACAATATTTCCTCTCAGCAGACTGGAACACTTTTGCTCTGCATTCTAGATCTTGGAGATTTGTTTATCACATTACTTATTGTACTCGTTGAATTGTAATGAAAGATCGAATGCTAACGAAACAAATTTCTTTGGGAAGCAGTCTTCCCTTCCCTACAGGTATTTGTCTGCATTCTTTAGCATGGTAATCAAGATTGTTTTCTATTCCGTATTTAAGAATTCAAATGCCTGAACTCTTGCAGATCTGTTTTTGTGCTGCTTGTTCCTGCTGCTCTCACTCATGGTGCCTTGTTTTCTTGTATTCTTAGTTATTTTGTTTGGTTGTGAACTCACAGCTTTTCTTGCACTTGCTCCTGCTCTAATCCAATACTGTCTCAGTGAACAGGTCCCACTTGTACCTATTGATCAGAGGGTAGAGTACTGATGCAGCACTAGGGTTAAGGACTCCATACACAGGCAGCATTGTGAATTCCCTATAGCAAGCAAGAATGGCAAGTGTTTGGGGTAAGAGATGCTGCTTTTGTCAAATAACCTGCTAGGTGATGTGGAGGAGAAGATGGGGATATTCAACATGTTCAGTAGTATGATTGCTGAGTTCTTTCTCTCCAGTTTAATCAGAAACACACCCGTCAGGGTTCCAGAGATGCCCCAGAGACCTTGGGACTGACAGATGTAGTCCCAGGCCCAGACCCATCTGTGAGCTGACTCTGTGACTTTGCATTGATCTGATGTCAACACAGTCACTGGCACCTGTTTGACAAGCACTATGTCTCTAATTTCAATGAATCCTTGAAAAACATTGTCCATTTTAGCCTGGCTATGAGGCCACAGTTTCTCCAGAACCAGCCTGTTTGTAATTGCCTTTCGATGGTTTTACAAATCATTGTGCCCATTGGCACCGAAGTTGTCCATAAGGCCTAAGGTAGACTGCTGCATTTGCCTGGAAGCCACATTTTGTGCTCCTATAATAAAATATTTTAGTCTTTCAAAAATTGGATGATTTTTGAGGAAGAAGTAGGTCCTGGGCTGCTCTGTTTTCTCTAGTCATCATGTCAAAACACCAGCATGGAAACATGAAAGCTGAAGGTGATGTCATGTTCAGAATAGTGCCTGGGGAGGGAAAATGTAGTTTTAAATATTTTCCATCATAGGGGCTGGAGCAGTGGCTCAGCAGTTAGAGCTGTTGCCTGGCATGCACAAGGACCTGGGTTCAGACTCCAGCACCACATACACAACTAAGTATTGGAGAAACAAAAAACCAGATGAATAAATAAAATTGATTCTCTATCTCTTTCCTTCCCTCCTTCCCTCCCTCCCTCTTTCTCTTTCAAAAGAAAAAAAAGAATTTTCCAGCATAAATCTAGTACTCTCGGTACCACAGCACTATTATAACTTCACAGAAAGGGGAGAATTTAATGCCACTTTGAAGGGCAAAGGAAGGAGCTCATTATTGGAGGAAGGAAAAGAAAAAGATAAAGAAATCAGACATCAATATCAGTTTTTATCTATGTGAGTTCAAATATACATTTGTAAGAGAAAGACTGAAAAGGTGATGCAGGTGAAGAGGGGATGCATGCTGCAGAGGAAATGTAGATAAATGTTGAGCCCAAGGACACTGAAAGCAAGCCCACTCCCCTGGAGAAGGCAGAGAGCCTCTTGGGAAGCCCACCTTTGGCACAGAGTCACATTTGTCCAATGAGGAATAGGAGGAGCAAGCACTGGTATCCCTGAGGTAGAGATGTAAGAAGGGAAATCTCTTAAAATGAGGAATCTAACTCCAAAAAGGCACGTTCTAGGAAATACTGTTCTAGGAAATATTGAACACTAAGACATGTCCTCATTAAATGACTGCTTTGTAAGGCTTAACAATTGGGAGAGGGGCTAAAACGGTGGCTCAGTGGTTATGGCACTAGCCTTGCATGTGTGGTCCACAGATTCAAACCCCAGCACCACATACATAACAAAGTGTGGGAGCAATGAAGGCCACAGGAAAAACGAAATAAAACTGATTCCCCCACCTCCACCCCCCACTGTCCCTCTCTCTTAAAAAAAAAATTGGGAGGGGGAGATTTTCAGGCAGAAAAAAAATCACTTGTGTGTTGTGTGTGGTAGGGGCAGTGGGGGTACAAGGGAGTATATATCCAGGGGTGCCTTACCACTGAGATACATCCACTGCCCTTTTTATTGTTTATTTTGAGATGAGGTCTTGTCAAGTTGCCGAGGCTGACCTTGAACTTGTGATTCTTCTGCCTCAGCCTTCCAAGGAGCTGGGTTACAGGTGTTGTGCCACCATGCCAGGCTAAATCACTTATAAGTAAGCGGAAACCCAAAACTGGCTTTAAGTATCGTGTATTCCCATTTTATGAAACTACTTCTTTTCTTTCTTTTTTCTTTTTCTTTTTTTTTAAAGAGAGAAGGACAGTGAGAGAGAGAGAAAGAGGGAAACAACTTTATTCAGTTTTTCACGTGGCCTTCATTGCTCCAACACTTAGTTGTGTACATGGTGCTGGGGTTTGAACCTGGGTCCTTGCACTTGCCAGGCAAGCGCCAAAACCGCTGAGCCACCGCTCTAGCCCGAAACTATTTCTTTTTAGCTATGTATCCATTTACCTTTCTATCCATAGACGTAGATAACCATAGATAGGTAAATATCTGGATTTATATCTAGATACAGATATCTGGAATGAAGTTCATCTAGTATTAGTGATGACAAGTCTGTGTGAAGAATTTGGGATAATTTGTGTGTCTTATTCCTTGTAACATTCTTTTGTCTCAATGTTTTCACATTCTTTTTTTCTATTTCTGTTGTTAAAACTATTACAGTGGAAATTTTTAAGACTAATTTCCATTGGAGTGACTGAGTGTTCAGTGTTTTGTTTTGTTTTGGTACCAGGGATTGAACCTAGGGGCATTTAACCAAGAGTCAAATCCCCAGCTGTTTTTTTATATGTATGTATTATTTTGAGACAGGGTCTTGCTAAGTTGCTTAGGGCCTCACTAAGTTGCTGAGCCTTGCTTCAAACTTTTGATCATCTTGCCTCAGTTTCCCAATTTGCTGGGATTACAGGTGTATGCTACCTCACTAGCCAGTTCTTTTTTTTTTTTTTTTCTTTTTAGAGAGGGGCAGTGAAAGAGAGAGAGAGAATCAATTTTATTTAGTTTTTCACATGGCTTTTGTTACTCTATGTGGTGCTAGGGTTAGAACCCGTGTCCTCATGCATGCCAGGCAAACACTGTAACCACTGGGTCACCACTGCTCCAGCCCCCCACCAGTTTATTTATTTTTTTATTTTTATTTTTTTTAAACTTTTTTTTTAAAAGAGAGAGTGAGAGAGACAGTTCTATTTTTTTTCCCATCTGGTTTCTATTTTTCCTCCACTTAGCTGTGTGTGTGGTGCTGTGGATCAAACCCGGGTCCTTGCACATGCCAGGCAAGTGGCGTATTGCTGAGCCGACTCTCCAACGCCCGTCTCCCTCCCCCTGCCGCCAGTTCATTTTTAACAATCATTTTCATTGGAGTGACTGAATGTTCAGGTCACAGAAACATTTTTGTATATATTCTTCAGCAGTAGGAAAGAAAGGGAATAGTCTAAAAATACTTTTGAAGAGATTGCATTTTGTTAGGGAAATCTAACAGGAAACCTGACTGACACACAGTGGTTTTTGCTGCAATAACAAACAATCCCACCATCTCAATGACTTGAAATAATGTGCAATTACTTCTTGTTCCTAAGGAGTAAGGATTAGTTTGGGATCTGCTGGGCTCTGTTGGTTCCACACGTCTTCTCTTTCCAAAAGTCAGGCTGAAAGAAAGCCTTTGAAGACATTGGGTAGACAAAACACTCTCCCCTCAGGTAAGCATGGGAATAGCAGACCAGGAATGAAGAAGTTTGGACAAATGCTATCATACACCGCATGGGCCTTGATTCCTTACTGTCTTGTCTTATTTCTTCATTTGTGTCGCATATTTAACTTTTGACCTCTATGAAACTGTAAAATTCTTGGAAGGAGACTTAGAACTTTGAATTCCAGCTCTTTCATAACTCTGTGTTACCTTGGGCAAGTTGTGTGACTTGGCATAGTTTCAAATTCCTCGTCTGCAAAACGGGAATAATAATGATAGGCCCTACCTGCAGGGTTGCTGGGTACCTGTCGTGGGGCTTGATAGTGCTCATCAATGGTCACTCTTCCCGTTTCTCCCCTTCTCTTTCCCCCTCTTTTTGCTTGCTCCTTTTCTTCCTTTCCTTGTCATTTACCTCTTAATTCTCTAATCAGTTTCATAAGACAAACTTACCTTGGGAACCATTCAAGTATTTAAACTGTTATTGCAAACGACTTGCTTTAGCTGGGACAGTGAAAGTGACCTTGGAAATAACACCACGTGATTATAATGTGTAACACCCTGTGTGTCTGTCAGAAGTTTCCTTAGCACATCTTGACTTCAACTAGCATGGTCTTTTGTCATGTCATCATTTCAGGAGAGCCTGGGAGATGTCTGAGTTTGTTCTTAAAAAGTACAGGAAACAATGAGAGGAAAGGGAGGGAAGGTGCAATTCTTAGGTGATACTTTTTAAACATGGAAAGCATTTTTCATCTACTTTACATTTTACAGATGAAACTACTAAAGTGTAGGACAGTTATTTAATCAAGTCGAGCCATATCGCTAGGAGGTAGAGCTGGATAACCGTGGCTGGGTGGGCTGTCCTGCTGGTTTCTATGTTGAAGTTCCTTCACAAACTGTAATCTCCCCTGGCTCCTTCCTCACTGGGCCATTTCTTGCACCTTCACTGCTGCAATATCCTCCTTCAGGCTCTTTGTACCACCAGCCATTCCCTGTGGCCTGTGCCATGCACTGCCACTAGCCTCATCTTCCTCAAAAGTCACCTATGTCACTTTTCCTGCTCAACAACCTTCCATGGCTTCCAAAAGCCTGGAAGGAGGGAGCTCAATATCTTTGCTTTATTTCAATTGGCTTGAGAGGTGGCACTTTTTAAAAATGCTATACTTTCTGACTTCTCAATTCTTGCCAAACAAGCCTGTCCTTTAAATTTATTTTATACTCCCCCCCATGCTATTTTTTTTCTGTCATGCAGTTGATGATTAAGTATGTACATATTATTTGTGGAATAGTTCTTCTTAGGTAGGCTCAGGGAAAATATGTGAATTCATATACCAGATGTATTTTGAGCATCATTGATATGTCAGGTATGAGATATTGGGAGCTGGGAAGGTAACAGGTGATTTGTAGAAGAAAGCAGAGTTCCTAGTTGAAGAAAAGGATGAAAGGTAATTTTGTATTAGTTTTCTGTGGCTGCTGTAACAAGTAATCACAAATGTAGCCTTTTAGAACAACAAATTTATTCCCTCACAGTTCTGGAGATCAAATCTGAGAACAGTATCAATGAGCCAAAAATCAAACTGCTAGCAGGTCTGCTCCCTCCTAGGCCCCAGGGAAGAATGAGTTCCTGCCTTCTTCAGCAGAGTGACTTCCAGGATTCCTGTAGGCTTGTGGCCACATTGCTGAAGTCTCTGCCTCCATGGTCACATTGAAGTTCCTCTTCTGTGTCAACTCTCTCTGACTCTCTGTATAAGGACACTTGTGATTACATTTAGGGCTCTTCAGATAATCTAGGAAAACCTCCACATCTCAAGGTCCTTAATTTAGGCAAGCATGTGAAATAGTGTTCACAGATTCTGGGCATTAGGACTTACATCACTTTTTGGGATTTGTTATTTCTTTCTCTAGGGGACCAAATGCTGGTTATTTGGGGGGAACCTCTTTCCTCTTTATATACCTCTCACCAAATAGGTGTAGTGATATTCATTGATCACCTCAGGAGTGTTCTTGCCTCCTTCTGATGATGATGAAGCCCACTTGAACACGTCCCTTATTCGTTCAATATTTCTAATTTCTACTTTCCCCACATTTTCCAGGAAGTCTACCACACACACCACCTATGTCACTCATTGCATACTAAGATATATTTTAAAAAATATTTTGTTTATTCACTCTGTCCCCCTAACTAGCAAGCTGCTTGAGGACAGAGACAATACATCTTTATATCCCTGGGCCTATGCTGTATTTCTACTAAATAAAAAAAAGTTTGTTTTTATAGGTGTTACAAAGTTAGCAAATGTTTGTAAAGCATTTAGCAGTTTGTCTGGGATATGCTAACTATTCTTATTATTTCTAGCATATTCTGAACAAGCTGCCAAGTGTTTTACAAATATTTTCTATCTTTGTCACAATCCTGTAAGGTGGTGTAGTATTTATTATTTATGGTATTATCGGCATTTCTTCTTTGAGGAATGGCTTCTTCCTAGTCACAGGCATGGACATATTCTGAGGTTCAGCCAAATAGACTGTTTTCCAGAAATTTGGATGTTAAATAAAGAACCATATGGATGCAAGGAAGTTATTTTTGCATCCACTGGTGACAGTGTGTGGAAGGAAATCTGTAGGTGGACAGTACTGTGATCCTTGCCTCTGTACTGGGAGTCACCCATTACTCTTGCATGACACCCCTTCCTGTTGGTTATTTCAGTCAGAGCTTGCTTCTATTATTTACAACAGTAGAACCCTAACCTTTTTGGTTTCAGAGAATGTGTTGCAAGCTGCAGATCCTTAGGGTTGTGAGAGTATTTGGAATTGATTTATTGTTCAAAATGGGATAGAAGGCTGTAAGATTTTCACTCAGATTTCAAGATAGCAGCAAAAACTAATAGCAGATATGAAATCAGTCAATCAAGTTAGTACCTGTGTTGTCTAGGACCACATGCCTAGAACCATAAACATCTAGGAAAATGTGTTCACTATTCTAGACCTTGGGGGTGGAGGTGTAAGGATGAGGAATATTGGGACTCTTTTTAAAAGGACATTAGATAATTTGGTGCAAGGGATGGACCTGCCTAAGTCTTTAAATTCTTCAAAGAATAGAATGAAACTCAAAGTATTTATGTGACCATGATAAAAGAATTACTCCCTGCTTGTAGCCATAGAGAGAAATTAAATCCTACTGCTAAAAATTCTATTTCACTTACTTTTATGTCCAAGTTATAGCATGGGTGAGAAAAGGATAGGATCATCATAATCGAAACAGAGAATCTAGGAATATGTAAGGGACTTGAATAACTTCAAATTCTGAACCCCCTTTAAATGTCCCCAGATGATTTCCTTCTCAAATGAATCCAAAACTCCCTCACTGGAGCAAGGTAGCATTTCTCCCATTGTCCTACCTTTCATATTTTCTCCTGATAAGCATTTTCTCTGATAACTCAAATTGGTCTCCCAGGGTAAATTGCAGAATCATAGTGAACAAAGTCCACTGATACTCAGAGGAAGCATGGGAACCAACAGATTCTACAAAATGGAGCCATGCTTGTGGGGATAGGTTTTGAGGACTTTTGACCAAGGAGTGAAAAATATGTATTTGGGCCAGGGCACTTGATTGATATGAATTCATGCAGCAGACATTCTGTGTAGACTGTATCAGCATTGGCTCTGATCCTAATGCAAATCTGAGTTGCATGGTATATACTTGGGCCAGGTATGGTTCATGCTAGACAATGACAAAGGGCTATACATCTCTGGGCATAACAAGAGCCTGTGAGGACAGGACTCAAGAGATAGAAATGCTGAATTTAATCTATTGAACATGTTTCCAACTGGGCCCAGATGTTTCAAAAGCATTTTACTCATTGTTCCAATGGGCTCCAATGGGTTGCTGTGACATCTTCAAGAGTTTACGTAGTGCCTGAACTCATGTATCACAGTTGGTATTTTTCAGGGTGATGTCAAGTGGCTAAGTTTGGGGTGATCTGTTATGCAGCAATAGATAAAATAATAGATTGTTGGATTTCTTGGATATTTTTCAATCCCTTCTGTTTGGTTTGTGTGGCTAGGCATTAAGATTCCTGAGTTCTGTTGTTACAGAGAAATCAATGAACTAACACTGACTAAGCAAGTTAAATATGCAAAATAGAGGTTAGACACTCTTGGAGATTGTAATTGTACAATTCTTGATTTGCATAATGGTGACTACAGATAAGTCATTGCAGAAGGCTTGGAACGCAGTTTTAGAGATGTGAGATATTAGTGATGAGATATATGTAGAAATGTATCTCATGGCAGATATGAATTTTAGGAGTGGAGAGGTCAAGACCTTTCTGCTCAGTTCGCCATGGTTTCTGTTACCATGTGGCTTCTCATTGCAGTATCCTGTGTTATTCCAGTCTATCTGTTCTGTTTTCTCCCTTTGTTTTTTTTTTAATTCAGTACTAAAAGTTAACAAGGTGAAGGCAAGAAGAATCAGTTTGCAAGTTAAGAAAATGGATTTATAATAGAAAATGAAATTATTAAACAACAACAACAAAAAGTTGCTGTGAAGTGGGTTCTCTGATCCCTGAAGGGAGCGAAAGGAGTCGTATGTGGACATCCTGAATGGCAGTGATTTACTGCCAGGAACAAAGCCAGCATGATTATGCTACTAGGCAGTAATCCAAATGTGATTAACAAATCTCATGTCTAATTCACAGATAACTCTAGCTGGGGTTCATTGCAGGGTTCCCAGCAGAATGAGCACTGAGCATTTCACTAAGATGTCACGTCCCACCCTCACCATTTCCATGGTTAGCAAGCAGAGGTCTCAATCAAGCAACCACACTAGGTAGTTGTGGCCACAGACATGGGTTGGTTGGCACACCCAGAGCTCCTTGATGGAAAGCTGATGCAGTATCATCCAGTAGGAACACTGTGTACTTTCTTCCTACTCTTCTCTGCTGCCTGTCTCCCAGTAACTGCTCTCCATACCTTTTAGAGACTCAAAAATTGGGCTTCAAGCAAAACTGAAGTCTGGAAGGAATGACTTCCATCTGCCAGAAGGGAGGCTTACTGGCAGCTGGACAACATATGGGGTTCTGACCCTTGTTCATTTCATCTCTTGGTAGGTCCAGTGGGATCCAAAGCTCATTTTATAAATAGCACCCCAGTTCCTAAAAGTATTTTTACAATACATAGCCTTGGAAAACTCCAGAATCTTCACACTGGTTCCCTGAGTTATGGAGTAACAATGACTACAGTAGGAATGACCAAGAGGACAAATAGGTATTCCCCTCCCTAGTAAAGTGGAATTTGAAACAAGACTGCAATTCTAGTGGAGCCACAGGAATGTGTGCCATTATCAAAGGCCAAAGAGAAATAAACTCGATGCTTCTTATCATACTCTTGTTCTACCTCCTGGCTTCAAGAAGAAGGGAGAGGGATGCTGGACCATGATGAAGTTCACAGGGTGGTTTCAGTTTGATTGATGTGCTGGGGAGGATGTGCTTACAGAAGCAAATTAATATATCTCATGGCCTTCAGTTTGCAGCTATTGGTATGGTGAATGCATTTTCTTCCATTAGGCTAAATGGTCTGCCATCACCTGAGGGTGAGGAACATTTGACTCTCACACATGGTTATGCCCAGGTCTCTTATTCTGTCTCACAACAGAGCATATAGGGATCTCTTAAATCTTTTAAAAATTATTTTATTTTTGCATGTAGGGATCTTGATCAGGGTTTGGTAAACTTTTCCTGTTAGAGAGTCAGATAGTAAATATTTTGTTCTTTACTTATGTGATTTTTGTTGCAACTACTTTGTTATCATAGTATAAAAACAAAAACAGTTACAGACACTATGTGGCTATGTTCTAGCAAAGCTTTATTTACAAAGGTAGGCTGCAGGTTGGATTTGGCCCATGGACTGCAATTCGCCAATCTTGACCATCAACATCTATAAGACATGATGATGTAATTCCTACAGTGATGACAATGGGTAGCTAGGACCTGGAGAACAGGATGTGGCAGGTGCCCTGTGACAAAGGGTAGGAGATATAGTCTGAGGAAATACAGGGGCTTGCCATCCCTGTGGAGTTTTTAGGGGGAGAATTTAATAACCTAGAAAAGTGAGCACCCTACCACTAAGAATGAGACACAATCTTTGATGAGCTTCCTTGGATTTTGGAGGCATTATATATCATATTTGAATAACCAACTTTGATCCATTTGTTGGGAAATCTGAAAAGCAGCCTTTGGTCTTTGGTTACTATGTTTTTAATGTGGTCAAACTGAGCTTCCCTACACTGGAGCAGAGGACATGTCTCCCTGTGTGCACAAGGATGATGGAGGACGTGGGAAGGGAGGGTGTTATCAGATTGACTTGAAAGATAATCTACCTACCTCAGTAACTTAGGAGTCAGGCTTCTGGAAGCACTGTCAGGAGTGTTACGCATCATGAAATCCAAAAAGGTGGACAGGCATCTCAGATTTCCTCCTAAGCTGAATAACAGTTTACCTCATCCTGACGTTAAGAGCTACACAAGGAGTTAGCTCATTCCAATGTGAATCTACCTTCTAGTTAGACAAATTATCTGCAAATCTAACAGCAGAAAAGTTTACTTTTATGTATGTGGTGAAGTGGGCAAATAAGAAAGCAGGCAGGTGGGAGAGAAAATTGGATCAGCGGCAGTGTAAAATGTTAACATTTCCCTTTTATACACGTGCACACATACGTAGCTTAATGTAAAAGATTTAGATAATGCAGAAAAGCATTATCAGAGATAACAAGTGTTAACATGGTCTATTCCAATCTAATCTTTTTTCTTTGTTATGAGTAAATATGTTTATGTGTATGTATTTAAAGGAATAATATATATTCATTTATACTCTGCTTTTGAAGTTTGCATTATAGTGATCATCTTACAAATCTCAAAGCATATTCTTATACTACATGATTTTTATGACTACAAAGAAGTGTCTCAGGGGCTGGAGCAGTGGCCCAGTGGTAACAGCACTTGCCTGGCAAGCACGAGGATGCAGGTTTGAACCCAAGCACCCCATACACAACGAAGTGTCAGAGCAACGAAAGCCACATGAAAAACTAAATAAAGTTGATTCTCTCTCACTGTCCCTCTCTTAAAAAAAAAAAAAAAGAACTGTCTCAAAGAGAAAATGTCATAAATTCTTAACCAATGCCCTATTATTTTACACTTAGTAATCAGTGCTTCTTGCAAAGGTTACTAGCAATGATAGAAAATTATATGGATATGTCTTCGCAACAAGTCTCACCATATATGGCCTTATGAGATCACTGCACAATGTTGGAAGACACCCGAGGTCAAGAGTTATTCCATTAATTGAAATAATTACTATATCTCTTTTCTCTGCAGATTTCCCCAATTCCCCTTTTGGGCATTAGTCATTGTAGCTAACATTTACATCACATTTTAATGTAACCTCTGTCATTTCTTGGAATAACATTTGTGCAGCAATGAATTTTACCAAAAAGACACAAAGCAGACTGCAAAACATATTTATTACAATGTGAGTCATTCACTTGGTAGGTATGTACTGGGTGCCTAAAGTAAAACCTTTCCAGGAGGCCAGTATTTCACAAGCACTGAGCTTCCACAATATATAATGTATTAAGAAATACAAATTCTTTCAGAGGGTTTACTCCTTATTTAGAGGTACAACACATGAAACCAAGACTGATTAAATAATAGTACAAGAGATGTCATAAAGAAGTATCGAATGATGAGAACGGGTGATATGTGCTGTAATTTTTTTTAAGATCGATCTCTGAGGATTAGAGCAGTCAGAAAGGACTTTGTAGAAAAAAATACCAAGTCTATTTTTTTTTCATAGGTACTAAGGATTGAACCCAGGGCTTGGAGCATAGTTGACAAATGCTTTACAACTAAGTTACAAACCCAGCCCCAAGGGCCAGGTTTTGGAAAGCACTGTGAGAAGGGAGAGCTTTCAACTAAGGCTAAGAGACAAGTTCATTTCTCCTTAGGGAACAGTAAACTAAGTTCTCCAGAAATCTGGACTGAGAGCTAAAATCTGAAGGACAGATAAGTGCTAGATGGGTGATGTCCTAGAATGCCAGGCCACGGGAGCTCCACTCTGAACAGGATGGGAGGAAGTGACTGAACAGTAGAGTGATGTGGTAGCCTTCATTCCTTGTCTTGAATTGAAGTCAGTTCTTCTTTACATCTTGTGAATTCTCTTGTTAAAGGTTTTGAATTTACATTGGAAGTTAAAGTAGTCATTACTTCTGTCATTCTTGCTCACTGATTGAGAGCCATGTTCAGAAATTTGCCCAGTCGTAATATCATTCAGTTTTAGATTAAAATATAGAAATAGAAAAATTAAAGATTTCAGTAACTGAGCCAGAAATTTTTCCTCAAACGTCTCTGTTGTTGCTGTTTTGAAATAGGGTCTTGCGATGTGGCCCAGGCTCGTCTGGAATTCAGGGACTCCAGTGATTCTCCTGCCTCAGCCTCTCAAGCAGCTTGGGCTACAGGCACATGCCACCAGGCCTGGTCCTAAAATGTCTTGATTAAGACATTGTCTTAATTCAGTGAAGATCCTTTTACTAATGTTTTTGTCTTCATAACTTTTCATATTATAAAACAAATGTAACGTCCTTGGAGAAATTTTGAAAGTAGAAACAAAATGCTATAATCAAATCTTAAACATAGCTATTTAAATTTTACATGTCTTTCCAGTCATATCAAAATTCAGGTTTATTTTTACCTAGCTACAATAATATTGTGTAAGCATTTTATGTTAAGCAATATACTACAAAAATATTGCTAATCATTTTCATAGTGATCACCTTAAGATTTGAATAAACATCTTTGAGTAGATGTACCCGATTTAATCATACCTCTGTGTTAAAATAATTTATATTTTTCTGTTTTGATTAGTGTTTTTGATCTGATATGTCATTGGTGTTCTAATATACAGAGATAGGATTTAGGTGTATGTAATATCAACTCAGTCTTTTGGGGAATCAGGGGTGGGGACTATGGTGACTGAAGCCTCCAGACTAGTAGCCTATGGTTGCAAAAAGCATCCTTAGCAGATTACTTTAGTGAACTGTACAAATATCATTTTCTATATTTATCACATTTCATTATATGAAAAAAATTAGTATGCAATGTTATATTGATGTGCCAATTATCTTTACTGTCTATTGAACTTGGAAATGTATTTACAATTGAGTTTTTTAAAAATTTTTTTAAGAGAGAGAGTCAATTTTATTTTTTCATCTGGTTTTTGTTTTTCTAACACATAGTTGTGTTCAAACCTTGGGTTCAAACCTGGGTCCTTGCACCTGCCAGGCAAGCACTCTACCACTGAGCAATCTCTCCAGCCCCTACAATTAAGTTTTAATTAGTTTTTTAAAATTTTATTTGCATTTATTGTATGCTAAATTTATTCATGGGCCATAAATTTTTGTTTCTTCATTTTCTTCTGGGATATTTCTTTCTTCTGTAATCTCCTCCTCTGGTTTAGGAAAAATTTGTTCCTTTTCAGTGAGGATCATCTCAATGTGGTAGGGGGAACTTAAGTATGGGTTAATCTCACCATGAGCTAAGTAAAGCAACTCATCTGGGTGCTTTGTTTACCTGGATATGTTCAATGATCAGAGAATCTGTGCTTACTCTCTGCATTTTTAAGCACATGAAGCAAAAATTCAGCACTCTTTTTGGGCCACTGACCCTGTGTCCAGCCCCACTGTTTGGCCTGGGCACACCTTCCAACTCCACCATTGAACGAAGGGCACACATTGCTTCTTTAAAGTGACATCTTTCAGGTACTTGGTGGCTTGTTGAATATGCATACTCCTGATGGCCTGTGCAGTTTCACAAGTGTTCTTAAAGTGAACACAAAGGTTTGAACCTCTTGATTTGCTTGATTTTGTGGGGTTTTCTTAGTCAAGAGAGTAGCAAACCATTTTCACAGAACACCTCAGGCCGCTTACAGGAAGAGGGCAAGTTTTAATTAATTTTAACATAGTACTTGCACAACATAAAATTTGAATGGTATAGAAAGGTTTTCTGGGTGCTGGAGCTGTGGCTCAGCGGTTTCGGCGCTTGCCTGGCAAGCATGAGGACCCGGGTTCAAACCCCAGCACCACGTACACAACTGAGTGTTGGAGCAACTAAGGCCATGTGAAAAACTAAATAAAGTTGTTTCTCTCTTTCTCTGTCTCTCTCACTGTCCCTCTCTCTTTAAAAAATTAAAATAAAAAAATAAAATAGAAAGGTTTTCTGTTCTCTATCGATCCCAACAGTCATTAGTTTCTTGTGTATTTTTTCTAGAGACATATGATGGCATGCATACACACATACATGTATATCTCAAGGAACAACATTAAAAATATTTACTACAGGCACAAACAACTAGAAAGAAGGTCATGATGTACAGGATGTGACAGAATGCATGTTGCACGTTATCTGGCTTGCATGTGTTCATTCCTTACTCTTCTACACTGATTTGCACTTGGCTTGTTTCATCCAGCAATGTGATTTGGAGATTGCTCCACATCAGCACATATAAAGTGACTTCATTCTTTTCAATGGTACTGTCTTTTAGCCACTTCCTATACATGGGTCTTTAGGTTTTTGTTACTAAAATGGTACTCCAACAAATATCCTTACACAGTCTGAATTTATCTCTGGCTTCAGTGTCTAGACAAGGAATTGCTGGGAAAAACAGTGTATGCACATAAAATTATGATCAATTTTGTAAAATTTCCTTCCAAAGTTATACTATTTTATATTTCCATCAACATGGAATATGAGGACCTATTTCTCAAATCCAGGCTAACTTAACATATCTGTATCAGCCTGGAAGATGGAAAAACGGTGTCTTGCTGATTTAATTCATATTTAAGATGAAGTTTTAAACTTTTTCTTTTTTTCTTTCTTTTATTTTTTATTTTATTTTATTTTATTTTGGTACCAGGGATTGAACTCAGAGGGGCTAATCACTGAGCCACATCCCCAGCTTTTTTTATATTTTATTTTGAGACAGGGTCTTGCTAAATTGCTTAGGCTCTTGCTAAGTTGCTGAGGCTGGCTTTGAACTTGTGATCCTTCTGTCTCAGCCTCCCAAATCACTGGGATTATGGGTATGTGCCACTGTACCAGGCTAAGTTTTGAAAGTGTTTTGAATTAAGTTTTTGTCTGCAATTGGAGCATGTACTATCGATGAATCTAAAGCATAGTGTTACGGTTTAAATATTAGGTGTCTCCTAAAATCTCATATATGAGATGATACAAGAAGATTTAGAGATAAAATGATTGGGTTATGACAGCCTTACTCCTATCAGTGAATCTATCCCCTAATGGGGATTAAATGGGTAATAGAAGTAGGCAGGTAGGGTATGGCTGGAGCAGGTAGGTTGTTGGGAGTGTGCCTTTGGGGTATATATTTTGTCCCTGGCCAGTGGAGTCTCTCTTTCTCTGCTTCCTGGTGCCAGGTTTCCAGCTGCTTTCCTCTGCCACACCCTTCTAGCATAATGTTCTGCCTCTCCTCCAGCCCAGAGTGAGGAGTGGGCCATCTATGGACTGAGAGCTCTGAAACCATGAGCTCCCAAATAAACTTTCCCTCCTCTAAAATTGTTCCTTATCAGGTCTTTGGGCATAACAGCAAAAAAGCTGACTAAAATACATAGATACTATTAGAAGGTGAGAATAAATCCCAAGCAAAAGCTGGTGGAGAGTAATTTGCCCAATGATGAGGACAGAGATAAAGTTTAATATTTTGCTCTGTGTCACAGTCTCCTCTCCATAGGGCAGCATTTGGAACTGTGAGTTAGGAGAATGTGTGGCGAGCTTGAATCTTGCTTGAGGGTATGGGAATCTAGAGAACCTGGGAGAGTAACAAATAATATAGCAAGACTTAATGGCTATCTGAAATCAGTTGCTACATTAACCGTTTTTTGCTACTCTGCATTTCATTCCTTGGCGGATTTCCCTGAATGCCCTGCCTTAAAAGTGTGTAGGTTGTAGTAAGGGACCCTCAGTAGAACTGAGCCTGTGTTGTGAAGACTTTTTTTTTTTTTTTTTTTTTTTAAAGAAAATGCGAGTATTCCTGGGGGGATGTTTTGTTCGCAAATAAGTACTTCCCCAACCCAACTCTGTTGGTTATTTATTTTTGAAGAAATGGATGAACAAGACAGAATATGTATGTCTACCTATAACATCCTCAAATCAGGCCACTGCTTGTTCGATTTGTAGACCTTGAACATAGGGAAGATATTCGAAAGGTAGAAAAAATATATAAAATCTCCTGTGTTCTGAAATCCTGACCGGCCACCTCCCCTTTCAATACGTAAGAGAAACCTGTATTATTGCAAAACATACACCTCTGTCTTTACAGAGTCCTATTCTAGTGTCTCTCCCCCCACCCCACCTCTTTCTCTCTCTTTTTTCTTCCAGCTTTGGATGTTAAAAAGTAAGGAATAAGGCTTAGTGAGGTAACACCCAAAAGTGTGGGGCAAATATGGATTTGGGCCCTACGTTAGGTTCTAGATTTGTACGTCGAATCCCACCCCAAACAAATCCGGGGAAGTCACCTCTCTTCTTTTATTCCTTTTTCTTTTTGGTAAGCCCCCAGGCATGCTCTTTGTGTTGGCGTCCTCGGAGCTGTCCCCTGGCAAGCTTGGGCTTCAGGATCGAAAACACGGCGGTGGTGGCCGTCCGCAGCCGCCGGCGTGGGCGAGCAGCCCGCTCCATTCCCGCGGGGCGTTCTAGCTCCCCGCCCGCTCGGGATCCCGCTCCGCCGCTCCGGGCTCGCCCTCCGGCCCCCGCCGCCGCCGAGCCGGGCCGGGCGCAGAGCCCCCTCCAGCGCCCCCTCCCCGGCGCGCTGCGGCTGGCGCTTCCCAGCGCCCCGCCTGACGCTGCAGCTGGGCCGGCGACTCGCCATTGGATTAAAAATAGCAGCGTCCCCCCAGCCCGGGGCCCCGGTGCCCGCTCCCGCCCAGCCGCCCGCTCTGCCCGCTCTGCCCGCCCGCCCCGGCTCGGCTCGCGTCGCCCGCGCAGCCCGCCCGCCCGCTGGCGCCGCGGCGGGCAGACCCCGCGCTCCGGCCCGGCTCTGCTCGGCTCCGCTCGGTGCGCGCCGCGGCCATGCAGCGCCGGGGCGCCCTGTTCAGCATGCCGGGCGGCAGCGGCAGCAGGAAGATGGCTGCAGGAGACATCGGCGAGCTGCTGGTGCCCCACATGCCCACCATCCGCGTGCCCAGGTCCGGGGACAGGGTCTACAAGAACGAGTGCGCCTTCTCCTACGACTCCCCCGTAAGTGAGGCGCCTCCGGGAGGGTCGCGGTGCCAGCGGCCTGGGGCGGCCGCGAGCCGCGGACCTCGGCGGCAAGTGAGGCAGGGGAGAAGATGCGCAGCGGCGGCCAGGACCTCCTCCTCCTCTTGCTCCTGGAGCGGAGTTGGCCCAGGGGCACTGCAGTTGGGCAGACTCTTAGAGAGCGTCCCAAGGCTGCTCCAGCCGAAGACAGGGTCGCCGGAATGGTGTGCTCCGCCGGGCTGCTGGGCTGCAAGGGCCCGGATCCCCAGATGCCTTCCCACAGCCCCGCCACCGTTTGAAAGAGAAGGAATCAAAGAGTTAGTTCCCCGCTCTGAGCTGCAGACCGTGTGCGTCCTCACTGGGTGAAGGCGAGCGGTGTGTGTAGGTGGTAGGGATTGATCCGCACCCCAGGGCACATACAGCATTTCTCCTGAGACCATTTGTTTTGCTTTGGGATTCCCACTCCTGGACAATTCTGATGTCCTCTCTGAGCTTTTCTCCCTCCACTTCCCATTTCTCCCACTGTTTTTTTGCCCTTAGAATGTCAGAATAAACCTTCGGGTGTCTCCATTAGGGCAGCAGAAATGGGGGGGGGTCTATTGGATTATGATGGTTTTCTTAAGCCTTTTTCCCTTTCCCTTCTAAATGATTCACTTGGCTGACGTGCGCTAGTATAAATTATTAAAAGTTCAATCCCGAGTCGTGACCTCAAACACTGGAGGGGAAGTTACGACGCATCACCGCCCTCCACCCAGGGAGGCTGTTGGTAGTTTTCACCTGGTTGCATGTGGACGTGTGAGAACCAGAAGGGTGAATTGTCCCTTTTGGGAGTCAAGATGGGCTTCAAAGTGACTCAGCTGTCTGGCGTTTATCATGTCTTTTTGAGGACCGAGTTATTTTTATCCACTCACTTTAGATCTCATATGTCACCGGCAGATCTCAATGCATGGGGAGGTGCATGGGTTGGAGGGAGGGGCGGTATCCCAAGGGTCCAACGCATTTTATTCATAGTATGTAGAGTATCCTTGGAGGGGAAAAAACAACAACAACAACAACCCAAATGTGTGCAAAATTTCTAGTTTCCTTTATTACCTTATGGGTTGAGTGTGGCTGATTTCAGAGCATTTTTGTTTGGTATACATTGGAGTGCCAGAATTATTATCCTTCCTGTGACATTTCGTGTTTTTATTTTTTGTTATTCCAGATCATTTGGGGATAAAATCTAACTTTTCTTTTTCTTTTAAAAAACTCCACCTAGATTGGATCAGATTGGTTGTATTTAAAACATCATATTGTGATCCCAGTCATCAAAGTGACCATTAACAGTGTCAGTGTACATTCTGTTATATATGAAATATTTGAAAGTGCCTTTTTCAGATTGTGTGGCTAGTGTTTGGCAGGTTACACTAATAGCCCCTAAAGGTGGAGAGGGTTGAGGGTTAATTGCTAACTAACTTAAGCAGTTGTCAGGCTGTGAACTTCAGAAAGATGGAAGTGTCCTAAGTCTTTTAGAAATGCACAACATGTAAAATGGGTAAGACAACTTTCTCCATGATAATTTGGGTTTTTCTTGAAGTTCAGACTTTTTTTTATTGGAGAAACTTGTTATATGGTGTGTGGCAGGTGTGAGAAAAGCTGATCATTTTAATTAACATCTACAAATGGTACTGGGGATTTACTGTGTGCCAAATGCTGTTCTGGAAGCATCTTGTCCAGTATAAAATGATGATTTCATTTGTATCACAGTAGTTCCTTGGGGGAGAGTAGGATTACTTACAAGTCTGATGAATCATTATATTTCATTATCTGTGTTCCAGGGGAGGAATAGAAGGAAGGTTTTATACTAGGTATCTTAAAGCACAGTGCCAGATAACATGAGGTCTTTCCTTGTGGCACTTTCTTAATGTTTCATTATGAATTCAATATATGTTTCTTGAATACCTACTGTGTGCCAAATCATACATGCATGAAGCTCATTGGTGCTAAACGTATCAAAGACTAATTCACAAGAACTGTGGGACTGTGGTAGAGAAAGATCAAAAACAAGTTCCAGGCATGGTGGTGCATACCTGTAATCCCAGCCACTTGGGAGGCTGAGGCAGGAGGATTGCAAGTTCAAAGCCAGCCTCAGCAACTTAGTGAGGCCCTAAGCAATTAGTGAGACTCTGTCTCAAAATTAAAAAATAAAAAGTGCCCATAGGGGCTGGAATGGTGGCTCAG